>FIZR01012401.1:0-35912 GCA_900060175.1 Ferrisia virgata
TTTGGAGCAATTTTTGAAAAATTCCAATTTATGAACTAAAAATGGTAGAAATTTCTAGTTTACGCCAAAATGGGGCAAATGTAGTGCAGTATTGCTGGTAAAAAAGATTAGGGGCATAGATGGTATGGATCGTAAAATATGAAGAATTTAATGTAAAAAAATGATTAAAAAATTTGAAAATTTTCTAAATTTTTGTTCATAACTTTTTAAAAAGCTTTTTTAAGCACCCAATTAAAAAATTTTTCTTGAAGTAACAAGGTACCCTCCACCACTTGCATGATTAAATTTTTCCCAACTTGTTTAGATATGTTGGAAAAAAATTGTTTTGTTAAAATTTTTTCCCTTTTTTCAAACAAAAAATTTTAATAAAAAATAAATTTCGGCAAAAAACGTTCCTTTATTAAAACATTTGCTCGATTTTGATATTTTTTTCTCTAAATCAATTGAATATTTCAATAAAAAGAGCATTTTGTTGAAATTTTTATTTCCATGAAGAATTTTTTTTAGAAAAATGGGAAAAAATTGTAATAAAACAATTTGTTTCCGGCATATCTAAGCAAGTTGTGGAAAATTTAATTATGCCAAGTATTGGACGATACCTTGTTACTTCAAGAAAATTTTTTTAACTGGGTACTTGAAAGAGCTTTTTAAAAAGTTATGATCAAAAATTTAGTAAAATTTTTAAATTTTTCATTCATCTTTTTGCATTAAATTCGCCATATTTCACGAACTACTCAATCTATGACCCTAATTTTTTTACCAGAAATATCATCTTGTATTTATCACATTTTGGCGTAAACTGGACATTCCTAGCATTTTTAGTTCTTAAATTGGAATTTTTTAAAAACTGCTTTAAATTTTTTGAAAATAAAAAATTCAAATGCCCGTAGCACAGCCTCTGCAATGTTTTGGTTAGGCAAACCATGCTACATGAATCCAACTTGTGTTGCTCTTATTGTGGTATGAAAGGGGTCCTATCGAGACGAAACACCCTGCATTAAAATTACAGTGAAACTGGAGCTTTAGCAATTATTTCCTAAAATAATAGGTAGGTATCTTTTTACATGGAAAATTTTTCCTCCAAATAGACAAGACGTTTACTATATACCTACACATGAAATTCCAAATAACCAACAAACAAGTGAAGGAACATGCAATGTGGTTGAAGAAAAATGAGTTTTTCACATTCTGCTAATCCCGAGTCCATTTATTTTCTTATCTAGACTAACCATTTAGGTTTTGTTGATATTTTCGCTTTGGTGCGTTTAAATTACACAGAGTCTACCTAAATTCGTACAGCATGTAATCGAAAACATTCGATAGATGTTTCCAAGCTACGAGTAAGTAATAAGTATCTGTATAGGGTGAATGTTTGTAATAGAAGACAACGAACGTACCCGTAACAAAATACATCTATCCATGAAAGGCAAACAAATGTAAAATTTACCACCAACGTTAAGTTTAAATCGCGATCGAATTTCATTTATAAATTTCAAATTAATATAAATAATGAAAAAAAAATTTCATTTCATAGAGGAGACAGAGCGGAAGATATATTTCATTTTCATTCGAACCACACGACGAAATTTTAAATTATATAGGTAAGCTATCATTCGTATTACTCGTACAATGAAATTATCGAGAATATTTTCAAATGATAATATAACCATAGGTAGAGGTACCGTAAAGTTTAAATAATTTCAACGCGATATATTGTACACGTACATGTACACGTATCGCGAATTCGTATAAATTATTCAAATAACACTCGCCAAATAAAAAAAAAATTGTTCTAGCGATATATTTAATTAGTGTACAAACTGTACACGTACATACTCGTACCATGATCTGTACTTATCAATTCGAAACAAACAGCCAACATGAAATAATCGGATTAAATTTTACATCTTCTACTGCATAACCTATTCACATACGTACATGTGGTATCTATTGTATACTTTTATTTAAATTAATTTCATCGATCATCAAATTTCAATATTTCAAGTACATGTAGACTATAATGTCTTTTATCTTACACATTAAACAGAAATGTCAACGAAATTGAGCTTGCAGCAAAAAACATCGCATCGTTTCAAAATCTTGGTTCGATGATTCGATTCGACGACGTGTAATATATCATGGTATGGAAAACGTAAAGCTTGCCTAAATACTGAAATTATTTACATTTTGATAATCCTTTCATATGGAAACACATTAACAGAATTAAGCTGTCTGAAAGTCAACTACTCATACACTGAAAGGCCGATGACTCGTATAACACGGATAAACATCAAACTTAATAGTGTTTTCTTTAATTAACAGTTTGGTTTTATACGTGCTTCGATTCATTACTATATAAACTAGAAATTTTCATATAACACATTCACTTGGAACCAAATTCTATAACAATTAAAAAAAAAAAAATGAAAAAAAAAAAACGACCACACAACTTTACTATAATAATTACTTATTTATCTACACGTAGTACTTAATCTTGTTTTAGGAAAATTCTAATTCTGTACAAATAAATTGTTTTATTCGTTGGTTGATTCTCTATTGCAATCAAAACCCTGATCCAAACAACGGATTAATTTTTAAAAAAGGACAGAGGAATTCAATTTTATACAACTGAACAGACTTCTTCGAGTTTTTACGTATTTTGAAACGTGACATAAATTTATATACTTTATTGAAAAATTAATTAAATAATTTTAAAATCCTACCACTGATCGTTTTCCGAATTGGAACCATACAGGTATAAATAAATTTTAATTTCAGGATTCGAAATTCATTCTTGCCTGGTAATTTTGCATACGCTTGGCTGAGAAACATAATTGCAGAATTATGGGCATCAGTGCAAGGGGGTGGAGAGGGTATAGGGTTAAAATGTGAGCGATAGTTTCGAACGAAAAATATTCGTCGGATATTAGACGAAAATCACTCCTTTTCTAATCTTCTAACCCACTTTCAACGTAAGAAAAAATTGCAAATTTGTTCAAAAAGGGTCAATTTTAAGTACAGCTTCAACTTTCATATTAATACCAAACATAAATTTATAACGAGAGAGTTTTGAAATTTTGCATATTTACTACAGCGCCAATATAAAATCGTAACAAAGTCAACACTGAACTTTTTCGGTCTCGTTTTGGGGCTCAGGGGCATCCCTTCCGAAAATTAGGTACAATTAAGGATGTTGGTGTCATTTTTGCATAAATCGAACCCTCTGAATATAATTATGATATCATCAGATTCACAATTTGATCTTGATTAATATCTTATTTCGGGCGTTGTTACAGGTATAAAAATTTGGCGGTAGCGGGGTAGGGGAAATTTTTTTGGCCCTAAAATTTTTTTAGTGATAGCCGATGATGTTTTGTGAAAATTTTGACGATCTGAGATCGAGAGTAATTGCCCGTTCTTATCTGGTAATACTCTTTCCAATTAATCACGTATTCTCATATTTTTTTCCTGGGAAGTTTTTTTTGCAGCTAATAAATCGGATCGATTTTTTGAAGTTGATTTTAATTCAATGATTTTTTAAAATAATTTTTCTCATCACTTTAAAAATACGAAAATCTTGATTACATCGTGAATCATTGACTTTAAAAAAAAGTTGAAGACATATCGGATGAAAATTTACTCTCCACAATGCAGAAAAATGTAACTTTTGACTTAAAAAAAAAAAAGAAAAACGTTTTGACAACTTTAAATCAAAATTGGGCCACGTTAACGAACCTTTGATCAAAAAATGAACTATTCAGCAAGATTTGGCTTCTTAAATAAATAATACTTTTCTAAGCGAAAAATTTCGTTTTTTTTTCAAGAATGACCCTGTGCTTTGGGAAGTTGTAGCAGCCATTCTCTTTGCCTCAAGATACCAAGGGAGCCAAAATTTTAAATGAGGAAATTCAAATTTGAACTATGAAACATATCTAAAAATTAGTCAAATCGAAAAAACCAAAGACGTCGCTAAGCAACTGCTCAGGAAGCCGGTGGGCCTCCCGTGAAAAAACTATAGTCACCATTTTATAATTTTGTCCTATGAAAAACATGAATGGTATTTTGAATATCCCATTCAATTTAAAGTAGAACATCGTCATTGTTGCCCCCCCCCCACCCCACCATAAAGTGATAATTTTTTTAATTCGCTCTGTTAAACAAGAGCTCAACATTTCCGTGTATTAGTTTAAAAAAAAAAACTAAACATTTTTGCTGAGCGTTCGAGTTTGAAATTTATTTTTTTCCAAATTCTCTCCAAAATAGATATCGAAATGGTTTCTATGCCAAAATTATGGACGCATTTGAGAGAATCTACAAAAATTTTCACACAACTCGGTTGAATTGGAGGGGAGGAAAAATGGTCATCAACTACTGGCAAATAAAAATCGCTTACTTGGCAGTAACTGATACCTTCAAAAAGCGATGCTTTTCTAGTCTAATCAGTGGTATGGGTGTTCGGGGAGGGGAGAGGGGTTCAATAAGACTGAAAAGTCGACACCACCAAAAGGTACATTTAGGATCTCTACCACATCTACATACCAAATTTCAGCTTTCTAACTTAATTTAAAGAGGAGATAGGAGGGGAAAAACTTATAAAATGAAAAAAAAAACGACCAAAAACTACATTTTTGGGGCTGTGAGAGGATGCAACGAGGATGAAAAATCGAAATCCCCGAAAAACACATCTACGATCTACACACCAAATTTAAAGTTTTCAACTCAGTTTGGAGGGAAAATAGGGAAGGTAAAGCCCATTTTCACGGTCGAAAAGAGGAAAACCCTCATATATCCCCTCCTAATTGACCTAGGAGGCTGATTTTTAGATATGTTTTATAAGTTTAGATTTGCTATCAATTGGCTTAAAAAAGAACAATTTTTGATTTTTTGACCCCTCAGCATCCCCACTCCCAAATTTGTGCATAACTAAATTTTGAACTGAGCAAAATTCCCACTCCAGAATATCAAATCTCTCGTCAATCTAAGCTTATTTCCCAAATTTGATCGAGTTTGGTCCGTATTGAGCTAAGAAAATGATTTTTCAATTTCTGTACAAAAAAAATAAAAATAAATATCTAACATGGCCAAAAATGGTCGCAATGTTCTTCTAGGACCCTAAGACGGATTTCGTTGAGATCCTACTTTCATCTACCGTAGATCGATAGACCACAAAAATCTGGCTTTCATTGACAATATGACGTAGAAAATCAGACTAAAAATTTCTGAAAATTGATAAAAATTTCCTCTTACCTATCAACTATTGGTAAATTACCTTATAGGCCTACCCGTATATTTACCTCAAATTCAAAATCAAGCATATCGAAAATGCGGTTTTTAATACACTTGAAAAAGCAATCTTTTCATAAATATTACCATCGTCTTGCTCGGACACTTATGCAGCTATATGTATTGTATATCTATGTATGATTTTCTACTCTCATGCCTTGGAAAAAATGTAGAGCGCTCCTCACCCAATGAAAACTTCCTCCGAAAAATCTAGATTAAACTCATTGCCTCTTTTTATATTCCGCTCATTTTCATTTTTAGAGACGTGGAGAAAAATCAAAAACAAAATTGAAAAAATCACATTCAAAACATTTACCTACTATATGAATACATATTTGTACCATGCTGAACTTAAAGACTATTAAGTCAATTTGAACATATTGTAAGTGAAAAACTAAGAGTTTTCAAGGTCAAAAAATGTAAGAAACAGACCCTTCTTTTCTTATAATAATTAAAATCAACATAGACCTAATATTGATCATCAATAAAAAATTCGTTCTCAAATGTTTGAATTCATTGAAGGAAAAATATGAATCCAGTTATTCAAAATTTCCAGTACCATCGTCGTACTTATCAACAATTGATAACGAATCATTGAAATCGTTACATAATTTCGTGAACATGTCATTTTACACGTTTATCTCGCCTCAATAGAGAAAATCTTACACGCATATGCTTATATAATCTAGTTAAAAGGTGAAATTGGCAAAATCTCGTATGCAAACATATTCCACTTGTAAGAATGAACGTTACGAAAGCAAACATCATTTATACGACTCGTCATGCGTTTTTTTTTCAACTCTCGCCTAAAAAACGTGGCATTTTAAAATGAATTTTACCGAGCGAAACGTAAAAAAAAAAAAATATGTACCTATTTCGACGAGTAAATTTTTAACATTATTTTCATTAATTACAACTGGATGCCTGTTCGTGATGTGTAAATAAGGTAAATTGCAAATACGCGAACCCATCGACCTATCTGTAATTTCAGTCACAAAATGATGAATCGTTTCACATCGTACAATATAACCTTTTCGAATATAATTTATACCTGTCCACGTAACATGTAAACAGTTTCATTATAAACGTGTCATAAAAAAAAAAAAAAAAAAAAAACAGAAGAGGAAAAAATCTGCATTGTTAGGTATATATATATTTTAATACGCGGCGCGAGTCCAAAAATCGATAATCATTTACTTTGGTTTCTCCGAGTACGTGCGAATATCTTATAAGTTGGTGAAAAAGAAAAGAATAATTCGTAGGAAACTTTACTAAGCGGAAGGAAAACCGCGTAAAAGCGAGTTGAAATTTAAACAAAATTTGCAAAAGTTTAGATGGTTAATGAGCGTACTGAGTATACAGAGCGAGTGTCTTCTTACAGCATAGCCTAGGCATATAATGTATTATCTACGGTGAGAAATACTAAACGATTTTTTTTTTTCAACGACACGTACCTCTCTACCTGTGCCAACTCCCTACCACAAACCAACCGATCGTTAATTATGCGACTTAATTTGGCGTGAAATTTACCGAATAATCACGTTCGTTGGAAATTTTCAACTTTTATTATCACAAGTGTAGGGAAAAAGTTTTTACAAGTACGACGTACGAGAAAAATTCTTACAATTTGACTTAATTTTAATCAATTAAACGACTCATCTTTATTCACATTCTCAACTTTCAAGCTTACAAATGAAATCCTAGTAAATTGCACTGTTTTACGAGTTTTCGTCGACAGTCAGTCGCAAATTATCAATTATCTAACACTGTTAACTAGACAGACTGGCATGCGTCTAGTGTCTACCCCTAAAAATGTATCCTTTTCTAAAAAAAAAAAAATTTAATTTCGTGCAATAAAATTACCATTTGAAAAAAAATCGGAAAAACTTCTGCTTTCAGTTCGAAACCTTGGCACAAGGAGTCTATACTTGACAATTCCAGTGCTTCGATTTAACTTACAAAACCTTGAAAAATATCCAAGTAAAATTCTTCATTGAGTAAAATTTGAACATGCACGAGCAGCATAAACTATTAAATAAACACGTTGAAAATTTCGCTTCATTCATAATTTTCTAAAGCTCGTCGGCTTTTTGTAAACATACCCATTAGGCGTGAATTTTTTTTAAAACTATATAATTAGCCAATTAATCGTTCCACAGGTTGTAGGCATTTTTAAAACGTAACGTTTTTTAATTCAATACACAGTACCAGTGCAAACCACATACTTACGAGAAATCTCAAGTGACCCGTTTCATCTCCCCCGAAACGAAGGTTAGTTTTAATTTCAAATTTACCCATCCATCTACGTAAGCAGATACATGCAACGAGAGAAAAATCGGCAGCCAAAATTTCATCGTATTTTTTAGTCCAATAAAAACAGTACATTATCGAAGTTGAACGAATATAAAGTAATTAAAACACACGCACGATGCGGCATAGCATCGGCAGTCGGGTCATGTCACGTCGGCAATCGTGTGTTATGCAATCATCATTATCGATTTTTCGCACCGTCTGTGTGTACTTAGGATACTCCACGTTTTAGTTATACGATTTTTCATAAATGTATAATACTCGCAGAAAGGCAACAATTTCGAATGTTTATAAAGTTATTAAACCTTACGGTAAAATATTCTGTATACGATGCCCTTGACGCCTACGAAATGTAAACCTTTAAACGTAAAGAATAAATCGAACATCAACGCACAAAAAGGGTCGCATCGTATATCGTACATTCACGTGTACGTACCACCACCACCACCATACGATCATTGAGGAAATTTCATTCAACTACGTGTAGATTATAGGTATACTATATATAGATAGGTCCGGCGAGAGAAATTTTAAGGCCATACGTATTGGGTTTACTAATACTACAATATCTGCAGTTCCATTCTTATTCGTCATTCATGATAATACACATAATAAATATATTTTTAGCTTGATTTTATCTGCCGGGTATCTAAGAAGGCGCCGGCATGGCGTCTAAACCAGAGTTCGTAGGTTCGAATCCCACCACAGGCAAAATGTACGTGTAATGCATTGCGTGCATTTAACAACGATTACACGCTTACGTTCCGAGCACTACCAGTTACAACAGAGATAATTAGACAGCACGCCATCTATTATCAGAATCGAAAAGCTTGTAACTGGTTCACTAATGAACTCAGGGCTGTGAAAACCCGGCTAGCGATGCGCTGCGTTACCTGTAGATAGCGTACAAAGCAACGGGAAACTGCTACGCGAAAGCTCAATAAAAAGATCTCCCTAGAAACCATCCTGATACTATAGGCATAGAGAGCATGTTCGTGTTGGCTTTACCCACTACAGTGCATCAAAAAGATGGCAGACGGTCTATTTCAGGCAACTTGAGACCTATTGGATTGATTGATTGTACCTAAGAACATCTCGGTACAGGTACAACATACTCCAACTATCCTACCCCTTTACCGTGACTATTCTGATTTAAAATATTTATTTAAGAAGAAAACGCACAATTCCTCATTTGTAAATGAATCACAAAGAGTACTTTAGCTACCTACAGTTAATATAGGTGATTTGACCCTGTTCTCAGATTTTGAAAATTAACATGGAACATTGCTGGGAACCGCTCAAAAAATTTTTTCTACAGCAAGAACCAATCCCATCAAACTCCCCTTCGCTACAATATTAGAAAAAAACATATTTCTTATTAAAAAATCACTATAAAGGTCCATGTGACGCTAGAAAATTGAAACTTACCATAATGGGTAGTGGAGTAGGGGTCTATATACAAGAATGTTTTCAAAATTTTTTAACCAATAGATAAAGAGAAATAGACAGAAGAAAATTTTAAACGCAAAAAACAAAAATTGCATATTGAATTTTTTTTCTAAAATACGTGTCTTAGTGAGTATTTACTCCTAGAATACTTATTTTTATATTTTGAGTGGTAAATCATGTCAAAAACTGCAAAAAATTCTGAAAAATGAAAATTTTTTGAAATTTTTTCATCAAAATTCGGATGAGAAATAAGTCTCTCTCAGTATAGTGACGAAGGGGAGTGGATTGAGGGAGGGGGTAGTTTTTAAACGTAACTATCATCGCAACGTTGTTTCAAAGAAGTAAGTTATAAATGTAAGAAAGATATGTAGAGACAATCGACGAGCAAAATCTTGTAAGAGCTTTTACGTTAATAATGAGCAAAATTTCACGTTGAAATACGAGTACAAAAAAATAAACTCATATGAACGTATGTATGAAATTACTTTGGAAAACATCCAAGAAAATTTTAACATATTTACATTATGTGTATTTAAATTTTCTTCTTACCAGTGAGCGTAAAATATCTAAGTTGAAATGTTCTCTTACCTAAAACAGAAAAACATACAAAATTATGATAAAATTTTTTTAAAAGAATCACTGAAAAATATCTACTTATTTTTCAACAATCGAATTACCAATCGTGCAAAACCTTTACTTACGAAGAAAAATATAACATTACAATAGAATAAAAGAAAATTTTACATCATTCACATTTATAAAAAATTCTCACAAAGGTTGAGAAATTTTTTTTTATTAACCTTTAAAAAATTAAATGCCAACGACTGTTACTAAAAAAAAAAAATTAAGAAAAAGATCATGGAACATCGTACAATACATTGATAAAAATGTCGAAAAATGGTTATCAAAAAATAATATTTTTTACATGTAATACCTAAGCGATTTTCTATTCTTCTTTCATTTATGCAGTAGATGATTTTCGCAGTTTTCTTTTTAATTATAAAAAAATCGACTCATGCAGGAACGATGCGAAACCAATACCGGATGGGAGGGGATAGAGGAGTGAAAATTAAAAATTTACCAATCAAAATCTACTATTTTTACCAACTTTTTTTTGCAAAGTGAAATACATGGAACCTACAATGTAAACAACATTGATTTTTTGGAGCTGAAGTTCTAGGACAAAAACAAAATATAGGTGTAAATAAATATACCTCTATAATTATGCATGCCTGAGCGATGCGAGGGTTAAATTTTGAAAAAATTGTTTTTTATCTCAAAAATTGTATTTTCAGGTTAAGAATTCATGTCAAAAGTTTTTACAGTTTCTCTTTCATTCTCAATCAACTTTTTGCAAACTTTTTACTCCTTAAATTGGAATTTTTCACCAAATTGTCCAACAACTTTGAAGGTTTGTTTGTATTTGGAGATTGGCGAGACTTGAAACGAATCTGCGTTATTTTGTAGAGAATTGAAAAGTGATTCGAAATTGATAAGAAGCATATTTAAATCTTAAAGCAGAACTTTCGAGATGAAAGCTGAATTTCTCAAAACTAGTACAAAAAATTGTGAAAGATATGATTGAAAATTTAGAAAAAAATCACCATAAACAGACTTTTTCATGTTTTTTTCAACCGATCAATTTTCAAAATGGGAATCTCAATACCTTATAACGGACAGAAGGATCCTCAATTTTGGCTAAAATTCAAAAAACGGAATAAATTATGGATTTCTACTAATTCGGGAACGTCGAGTTCGAATATTAGCTAATCCCCTACCTTTACTAGCCCCCCTCCGATGTAGTTGTTAGATATGGGGGAGGGGGGTGAAATAACATATCGATTTCTACTAATATGGAAACGTTAAGTTTAAATATCGAACGAACCCTCATATCGATTATTACTAAGTTGAGATCGCTGAGTTTAAATATTCATTAATTTCTTGCACACGTTGCATCCCCTGAGCAGTGCCCCCCCCCTCCCCACCCACAACAATGGAAAAATTATGAGAAAAATATTAAAACAGCAGGTGGTACATCAATTTCTACCAATTCAATAGCGCTGAGATCAAATATTGACACAATGTCTTGATTCGGCTCCTTTGTACCCATACTCTTCATTTCTGTAAACGTTGGGGCGGGTGAAAAGGAAATATGAAGCATGAAGAAGTCGAATCAAGAAACATTTATTCTACCTCAGCGCTATGAATATTCATCCTCGTGCCCCGCTTGAATAAATTTTTTGGACTTTATTAAAGGCCGGATTTGGAGTGGGAGGCTAAGCCCCCCCCCCCGAAAGTTTTTCTATATATGATGAATATGTAATGATGACTAAACATGTTTTAAAACCAATTAAACTTTGAAAAAAAAATTCAGAACATTATATAAGAATTGATGAAAATATTGAAATTTTAGCAACATTTTGAAACAATTTTGCTAAAAACTTAGATCTTTTTTCTTGTAAGGACCTTCAAAATCAAAACTAAGATTTC
This sequence comes from Ferrisia virgata, assembly GCA_900060175.1. Classification (NCBI taxonomy): domain Eukaryota; kingdom Metazoa; phylum Arthropoda; class Insecta; order Hemiptera; family Pseudococcidae; genus Ferrisia; species Ferrisia virgata. Next base: position 11,533 of record FIZR01012401.1, read on the forward strand.
AAGAAATGTGCCTTTTTTCAAAATCCGATTTTTTTTTTTAAATTTCACCCACGCTTTGCCCGAGCTTTCATACATTTCCTTTCATATCAAAAATTGAGCTTACAACCACCTCCCCTCTCCACAACAAAAACATTTTCGACTAACTCAAATGTAAATAACTAGTTCATTTTTTTTGGTTTAGAATCCCCCTCCCCCTGTCCAAATCAATAAACTTCGTCTATGGCCTTTTGTTGGTCTACCTATCTATCACAAGCTTCACTGGGCAATATATTCGCAACAAAGAGCTAGAAAACTATTCTCGTTCCAGCAACTTTTTTCAATTCATTTCACCCCATCTATTCTATGAAAAATTTTGAAAAAATCTCTGATAAATATTTAACCCCTTGCTTCTCATAAGCATTGGGATTGGTTTCAGTTTCTTATAAAATTAATACATCGGCGCAATGTGTTTTCATTTAAAAATCTAAGAAGCCAATTCACTTATCTTGATTGTAAATACCGTACCATTTATGTGACTATATTTTAGTTTAAAAATCATGTTTTTAACTTCTTCAAAGTCAAAATGTCTCCAAAATGGCGATACAACAGCATTTCACGGATACTTGGAATTTCACGGTACTTTTGCTCTCTTTTTATTCAAGCCGAATTTGTCCCACTTTCAAAAAATCATGCTTCTTCTCGTCAATCCTTGTTCGTAAAAAAAAAAAATCGTGTATGAAATTGGAAGAGAGTAAAGTTTGTTTGATCAGTTAAGTAGGCTATTTGCCTTATTCTACATGTTCTTGATGAATTTTACATACACAAATACGAGGCCAGAATGATGGATTATATTCATCCGACAACCATTCTACACACCTAATAACGTAAAGTTTTTTTCACCATTGAATACTATTGAGAAAAATGACAAAAGGAATCAGAATATTTCGATAATTTGAATCAAAACAATAAACTTTATATCCGAACAAATCGCAAATTACGACGGAGTTATCTACAATCATTAAAATGGGGCGAGAGAGTGGGAAAATAAAAAAAAAAAAAAAAGAACTACTTTCTATATAGAAGCCGATACGAAGATATTCTGGAAGGCCGTTGCAAAACACATAAGAAAACCATTATGACGTAATATAAAATAATATATAGAAATTGTCTTTCGCAAAAACGTCAAGTTATTTTTTCTCGTGTGTATTCTTTTCATTCGAGTAGTTAAAAAAAATAAAAGGAAAAATATCATTTTGTTTCCTCCAACATAATGTGGATACTGAAGTAAAAAAAAATTAATGTTTTTTTTTTTTTTCTTCTCAACAGCGTATATGGTACGTAGTTGCATCGTAACAATATGAAAATAAAAATGAACATTTTATTGGATAGAAATGTTTTATCTATTAAATCGTAATAAGTAATTGGAATAGGTACCTAAACGTATTTTTAACATGATCGCACATTTAAACAACATATGTAGTAAGAGAGTTGAAAAATTTACCAATTTTCGTACAGACGATTTATTTTTGACGCTTTTTTGCTTAAGATCGTATACGAGTATCAGAGAGACAAATACGTTAGAAAGTAATTCACATACAAGGCGTAATTCTGAACGTCAATCATAAAAACTTTAATAGCAATTGATCTAGTATCGTTATAAGAATAAGACCGATGGGTATTTCTCCTTGTACGTGTAATTTTTTTTTTTTTCTTTCATTTATTTATTCACAAACTATATTGTACTCGAATCGCAATGACCTTACATTTCAAAATGAAACCGGTTTTAATTAAATACAAATACACGAGGGAAAAAGGTAAATCGTCGATGGTTGTTGGTCGACCTACCTAAATAATGGTGTTAGAGCATGTCCACTGTGTGCATATAGTCACGTGGTCTATATAGCGAGTAAAGAGAACGCCAACATTATAATGGCGAACTGTCATAGTAGAGCAACGACAATAATTGTGATATTTTTACGAGTTCGCGAAGGTGAACTTCGCTAACTAAACGTAGTATAGACTGAATACGTACAGAATGAAAATATATAAAATTACCCTACATACGCTGATCACCTGAAGACCTACACAGCGAGATAACATTTTACGATACGATACCGAACAAGATTCCAAAATATAAAAATTCATCTCATGAATTTCGTATCACCTCGAGCAATACATACAGGTAACTATAGGTAGATAGTAGATATCAACCATACGAAATAACGACGAAACATCCGAAAGTAAAAAAATCAAAAATCGCTAACATCCCAAAGCCAAATAAATACATAGGTAAAAAAAAAAATATACGCGTATTGTATGAAATGAAAATTTGTCAGTTCAATCTAACGTACTCGTATCAGAAGATATTCGAGGTAGAAAAAAAAATTTTCCAATAATAATGATACGATATGTATCAGTATATAACACGACATAGTGGTATATGGCAAAATGACGAACCATGTTGACAGAATTTTCCACCATGTCGCATCTGATTTTGAAAAAAAATTTTAATCCATCCAAAACTGCCGACAACAATAATTCAAAAGCCTCGTTAAATTCGTCGAGACGAGTTAACAAAACGTGAAAAATTTCTACACAGCGGAAACGAAGACTCGATACAGGACCGCTGTGTAGTTTGCCTTTTTTAAGCGTAATACGAAATCTTCATTTTGGTTCAATCCTCCGCTCGCTTTGTACTATATCTGTTGTTAGATATTCGCAAATATATATAGGAGAATAAAATCGATACGAACGGTTAATCAGACAAATGCGGAATACCGATTTGGAATGGATTTTAAAATCGGTACGTTCATTTGTAGGAGCTGTAGGTATATATATATCTATCTATCTTGTAGATACCGCAGAGCTCATTTTGTAAATTAATTCCAAGTTGGGCGACTGATTCGTTTCGACGACCGAGGCAAATATACTTCGGCGACGGTTTTTAAATTCCAATAAATTGTACAAAATTACGATTGGAAAAAAGTCTCTTCTACGTATTCGGTATAGCCTACCAGCTAGTCCTGCCCAGCAATTGAAAACGAACGTAGACCCACCAAACGAATGTTTAAATTACGACCTCGGCGTCCCAAAGGGAGTTTTAATCGTCAAACAAGGATTTCTATGCCGGTTTCAGCAGATTTGTACTTCGTACACGGTAACACGTTTTTTTTTTCGTCGGTAATTTTTTTTTTTTTTCTTTCGAGCTCGATGATTGTTTTTTTTTTTATTTTATTTCGTTGACACATTTCATTATAGCCGAGCTATCTCGAGTGATGAACCATGTCGCAATCGTGTCGAGAAAATTATGCTCTTATTTTTCACCCTTTTCCTTTTCTTTACTTTTTTTTTTCTTTCGTCAGAAATGTAAATGTTGCGCGATGATATCGTCGTCTTCGGTGACAGATACGATTTTGAAATCAAGCTTCGCGTATACGGTAATGTAACTTGATATCTTTCGCAGTGAATTTCATCCCTCGATTGTGAATTTAAATTTAATTTCGTCGCTAACTAAGAATGCCGAAATGTAACACCGATGCAGACGCAGCTATGTCTACCATAGTCTGCTGCCGAATCGCCGTTATCAGATTATGTGTCGAATTCAGCAGGACAGTAAAAATTAAAACAGCGTTTACCTATCGCGTTCATCCCCGGAAGTAATAATTTTTACCAGAAAAAACTGGATTTCAATTTATGAAATTGATTTTTTCACGTAGAATTTCGTTTATTTGTTTTTTTTTCAAAAAGGATGTGTATACGTCGCTCAGGGGCGGGAGGGACGTCGCACTCCTTCTCTCAACAGATGAAAAATATGGTAAAAAACTTGCAAATTGTGAAAAGTTGGAAAAAATTGGTCGAGAAAAAAAGAGAAAAATTGTGCCAACTTCACTTACTTACCACCATAAATCTAAAGCTCCTAAAAACACAATTTTAAAGTAAAAAAAAAACAATTTTTCAAAATTTTGCCCTCACCTTGCTCGGGCATATGCATATCTACGTGTATACCTTTACTATTGTTTTGTTTTTTTTTCAATTCGATGAACTGACAAAGATGAATTTAGAACTTATAAGAATGCAATTTTAGAACAGAAAAATTATATTTTTTTCAAAATTTCGTTTTGGTTTCGCTCGTACAAGAACCTATTTGTTGTTTGTATTTCAATTTTCAGAACTAGGACCCCAAAAACCGTGCTTTTTACACCATAGAAACCATGTATTTTACTAAGTAAAAAAAGTTACAAACGTTGGTTAAAAATGATAGATTTTAGTTGGCAAATTTTTCATTTTTACCTCCCCCCGCGTTGGCTTTGTTACGCCTGTGTATATGTAATGGACACAGAGAACACCTCTGTTGCCATATTCTAATTTTGTGAATCTTTAAGCTGTGCTCGGGAGGGGGAGAGGGGAGAGGATTGGGGCTGAGACGTTGTGGAAATGTATAGTAGGGATGATAGTTAATCATATTTCATTGGCCAAGTCGTTGATGACATGTTCAATACGGTACTTTCAATTCCTTCCCCACAATTTAAACTTTAACAAGTCACAGGCCTAGCCCACTTGAAATTGGAAGGATCTTCAATGACTCATTTTGTAGGGAATTTGCGGTAGAACAAATTATAATGAAGGCATTTTTACGCTAAGATCAATATTTCAGGAGATCGTGCATACAAAAAACAAATTTTGTGGATCATTCACTCCCTTTTGAGGGCTCAGCATAAGAGAATTGATGAGGATTTTTAGTATGTTATTAGAGGTTACAAAAATTTTATCATTTTTGAACCGTTTATGATATACTTTTGTACGTAAGGATATCTATTAAAAACTCCTAAAAAAAGGTACAAGTAATTTTTAAGTCAATTTCGACGGAAAGAAAATCTCAAAATGAGGTATTTTTCAGAATTTTTTGCAATTTTTGCCATAACCTTCCACTCAAAATGCAAAAAAAGTATTCCAAGAATAAGTCCTTACTAAGGCATAATTTTAAAATAGCACCACCTTACGATGCTTTTTCAGCTTGATTTTTGTGAAATATTATCATTATGTAAATGGAGGGGAGAGGGAGAACTTTTTAGAGCGACCCGGGCAAATTTCAATTGTGCAGCCACACATCTAACTTTACTAGTAGGATTGAGAAAAAATAACGGTGCCCGAGCAAAACGAAGGCGAAAATTTGAAAATTTTATCACTATTTTTACCATTTTAATCAGTAAATCTGAGAAAATTTCGATGTAAAGGGATGAAAAACACGTCCAAATATCTCTCGAGTAACCCAGCGGCCGCCAAACTGGCTAAAAAGTCGAAACCACCAAAAAACATTTATATGTAGGACCTCTACTAATCTACATACCATATTTCAACGTCGTACGTAAATTTGAAGGGGAGCTATGCGAGGAAGAAACTCAAAATATGAGAAACATCTACCAGAAAACTACATTTTTAGGACTGTGTGGGGGTGCAATAAAGCTGAAAAGTCAACCCCCCCCCCAAGCACATCTACGACCACTACTAGATTTACATACCAAATTTCAACTTCCTGGCTCCATTCGCAGGGGAGTCATGCGAGGATAGAACTCAAAAAATTAAAAAAACCGACCAAAAAAATTCATTTTTGTAACTGTGAGAGGGTGCAATGAGTCTGAAAAGTCGAGACCCGCCAAAAGGCACATTTATGACCCTTACTAAGTACACATACCAAATTTAAACTTCCTATCTCAATTCGGAGCAGAGATGGAGAAAGAACAGCTCTTTTTCAAATCCAAAAAGGGGAAAAACCCCATATTTCTCCTCCTAATTGACCCAAGAGGCTGATTTTGTACAACTTTGAATGATCTATCGATTGGCTGAAAAAGGAATAATTTTTGCAGTTTTAGGCTTTCAGCGACCCCTCCCCTGAAATTGGGCATAACTGAATTTTGGCCAAAGGTCGTCCCTACTCATATATATGTATTCCTCAGCTAATCTGAGCCTATTTGCCAAATTAGAGCGATTTTGGTCAGTATCGAGCAGAGTAAATGATTTCAGTCTTCGAAGGAAAAAAATAAAAAATAAAAAATAATATGACGTGTCCAAAAATGGTTGTAATGGTCTTCTCGAGGCTTCAAAACGAATTTCCATGATATTGCCCTCTCCCCCCCCTCGACTACTATGATATAGAAAATTAGTCTAAAAATTTACAGGTTTAAAATTTTCATTAGTTCATTTTCTCCCGCCTATTCACTAAAAATTGTTTAAATAATCCTGGCATATAGACCCTTGCTTCGTCTATGGTATGAACACTCTTGTGGCCATTTTTATAATAAAAAATACGTATTTTTCCACTGTAGTGGTAAAGGATGGTGATTACGGGGAGAAGTTATGGGGCTCGAATTTTTTTTTCGTCGCTCCAACAATAATATTCCATGATAATTTTTAAAATTTTTAAGACAGGCCCAATTTAACTATATCTTGATCATAGCATAAGTAAAAGGTACCCTCTGGTATAATGTTTACTTTTTGTATGTACGGTAAAGTTTTTATTCATTTTATAGGAGTACGCATGTAAAATGATAGCGTATGGAGTGCTACCGGAAACATTGAACATTCGCGTTGATATAAATTTTTTTCATTTAAAATTCGGTTATTGTATACTTTTCCTTATTATGTGTATATTTGGTACAGAATTCTCACATGATTTTCATAAAAATCCATCCTTCGAAAATACTATAATAAAAAAGAAGTTTAATAAAAAACGAGTATATTTCAATTTAAAAGAAAAATTCATGATGAGGAAACGCTTTTGTACGTTACTAAACGTCTTCCCGCTCGTTTGTTGATTTTTTACATTATAAGAATATTTTGATTGGTCGCGTATGAGCTGCTTGCTTGAATGACAATTCGTACATTTTGAATTATTTAATATTCCAAGCACACCTTTCGTTAAAATTTTTCTATTCAACGCGCAAAAACAAGTGAATCAAACTATTACTGATAATTTGCGAAATTTACCTTTTTATGCGCGTTTGTCATTCTATAATTACGTTTTTATATGTTTTGTACTTTGGCTATGGATCAATGGCATGGTACACGTGATGGTTTATTGTTTATATTGTAAAGCTATTAATGAGATTTTTGACTCGAATTTAGTCTAACTTATAGAAATTAGGCGTTTCTTTTTAGTATAGGAATTATTATTTTTTTATTTTAGATTTCGTTGTAATTATTTTAAAAGAAAAAAAAAAAAAACATAATAAAATGTAAGTATTCTGGTCACCTTTTATGGAATTAAATGGATAATATCGTAAAATTTTTTAATGCAGGAAGATTTTGGTTGTACGACGATTCGAATAGGTAATAGAGGTATATACTTTTGGTACGTGTGTAACGTACGAAATTAGCTATGGCTAGATACATCTGGTTATTTATACGAACAAAGATTAACGTCATATGCTGAAACTAATGTTAAATTCGCGTATTCTCTATTCTGATGTCTTTGAAGTTTGTACAGCATGTTCGATCATTGTCAGAAATTCTGTAGAATATGCTGCAACTTTGTACGAGTGTACCATGTAAAGTTCTCGTTTGGTATAGTAGTTTCATGTCTCGTGTACCATATTTATATTGGTTTATTTGTTAAAACTTGCTCAAAGTTGGTTTGTTTGTCTCTCAAATATTCGAGTAGATAGGTATGTATTTTTCGTCGTTAATTTTGTGGAAAAAAAAATAAATAAATAAAAATTATAAAGAATGGTAAATATCATATTTTTCATACCTATTCGATCAAAGATATCAAGAACAGCTACATAAGCTAATATACTACTCGTATCAGATATATGTATTTTTTTTTTTTTTTTTTTTTACAAACATAGCCTGGGTAATTAATGAAATTACAAGTGTTAGTGGTTTGTTTGAAGCTTGTGCGGTGGTTGACGAAATTTAAACATAAATACAGTCATTTTAATGATGAAAAGTTTGGATTTCACGTTGAATAAATAAGCCTTTTATTTATACAACTTTAATTACCTCCCTTTGGTAAATTTATTTTAAATAGTAATTTTGAATTTAAACGCTGCGTAGCGGCATCGAGAAATTAATTGGAAAATTAATTAATATTTTTTTCATCGTCGTCGCGGATTCGTCAATCGAAATTTCATTTTTGTTACGCGCAATGTCGATTAGTAATTTCTTAATATATAAAGCATCAAAAATGAACATTGAACAAATATGTGCAGAACATCTGTGATCAAACATCGTATTCCTATACTAAATTGGAAAAAGTTTTAGAGTTCGCTATGCTTTTAAGCCATACATCTATACATGTGACTAGTCTACTGTGGAGCAGAAGATGATTTATCTTATTTTTACAGTTTTCATTTTCTGTATTGTACGACGGTAGACCTACGAGTATGTTTACTCGTTCGGCAAATTGATATTGGAAAAAATTGCCCAGCAGGAGTGGTGAATTTTTGTTTGTGTTTTTTCTTCCCTTATAAGATGGGTTATCAAGGTTGATTGAAGATAAGGTACGAGGAGTTGGCAAATGGGGTCAGAAGCAATGAAATTTTTTTAAAGTAAAATTAATGAAATTTTAGGCGGGATGAGAATTTCTAAAAAGTGAAAAGAAATATTAGTCGAGCAAAAGAAAAGAAATTATTTCAAAAACTATCCACGTAAACAGCAGAATCGAAAGAGTTTTTCTAGACTAATTGTATATTTCACCTATTGATTTTTCAATGTAGTTTTTGGACATGCAAGCAAATTTGTCGTTTTTTTGTAATCCAACTCTACACCTCAACTGCACCCTGTGTCTCAGCCGACGAGTTGAGTAATGTGCTTCTGAGTGTTTGATGGGTTTAGTAGCGCATTCTACAGTTGATCCTTAATAGTTGACCCTCAACAGTGGACCATCAGCAATAAACCATCAAAATTCAGCACAGTCAAAATCCGGATTGTTCAGATTTTAATGGCCTGGATGTAGATTACCTCGACATTGATGGTCAACTGTTCTGTACTGTTCACATCTGGATCGTTAACAGGTGAATTATGTTTAACAAAAAAATTGAATGTTATGAAAAAAATGCTAAGCAATTTTCAAAATTCTTAATGTTAAAAATAAATCACGAATTCTTTCAATCTGAAATTCTGCTGGAGCGAGGATGAGATAACATAAAACATTTTAAAAATTTGCTCAGCATTTTTGACGTGAATATGTCTTAGAGCTGAGGAGTCAGTTTCTGAAAACGTTACGTTTTTGCAGTGTTGCAAATTCACAACAATTTTTACGTAAAATTTCCCAAATAATTCTGATGAATGAAATTTTATTTTTTCAAATATAACATTTTAGCGTTGAAAATGAGAAATTGGCTTTGAAATTCAAAGTTGGGAACACTGCTTCAGATTTGGAAGATTTCTCAACTTTATGCTAAAATATTGACATGAATATGTCCAATTCAAAAAATTGTAAATTGATAAATATTAAAATAAAAATAATAAAAAAAATTGAAATTCAAAAAAAGTTTAAAAAAATTAATTTCAAAATAAAACTTGCAATGAAAAATGAATAATGTTGAAATGTTTATATGAATAAGTCTAATTCAAAAAATTGTGAATTGAAAAAAGTTGAAATAAAAATAATAAAAAAAAATAAAAAATAGAAAATTAAGCAAATTAAAAAATTAAAAAATTTTATAAGAGTTAATTTTAATTTTTTGATTCAAAACTTGCGATGAAAGATGATTATGAATTATTTTTGCACTTAATGTTGAAATGTTGGCTGCCTAAATTTTTTTCTCAACATTCAAGTTGACTTTCAAGATGTTGGTAGTTTAAATATTGATGGTGAACTGTTGACAGTCCAGATCTTGATGATCCACTATTGGTGATCATCTCTTCACAGTTCACAATTGACTGTCAACTGTCGGTAATCCAGTATTGATGAATCTGGCTCGTCAAAAGTTTGCAGTTCAAATTTCGTTGGTGCGGATGTTGATAGTCCACTATTGTTGGTCAACTATTGACAGTACCGTGTTGGAAAATCTGGACCATCAATAGTTGAATGTTATAAAAAAATGCTTGGGCTACCAATTTTTCAAAATTTTGAAAAAAAGATCTCACTTCAATGGCAGTCTGAAAAAATTATCCCTAAGAATAAAAGGAAATGATACAATTTTACAGAAAAAATAGAAGAAATGCTTCTAGGTGGACAAGCATTGAATGAAAAATGGAGAAAAAAACTGTACCAACTTTGTTTAAGATTGTCAATCCATAGCACACCTTTGCAGTTATGAAAATGTAAATTTTTGGAAAACTCTCGTTAAAAATCAATTTAATAGCCGATGAAAATAATTTTGACTATTTTGGACAATTAACCTATTGATATAGGTGTTGGCAGGTCACGCTATAGATAGAATGTTGGAGTTTAAACCAAAAAAGAGATAATTTTATGTAGGATGTGGTGATGTGGTTGTTTGTCTTGTTAAAGAGGGGGGGGGGGTGGCTGCCTCACTTTTGTGCTGTAACTGGTGGTGCTTGAAAAAAATGCAAGAGTATAAAATGTTTTAAAAATTCTGGTTTGTATGTAGCGGCATGCTTCTCCTAGTTCTACTATTCAATGTTGATTTCAATTTCGTAGCACAAACACACCTTTAGGATAATTGTTTTTAATTAGAATTATGAATTTTTCAAACTAAATCAAAGAGAAGGATAGGGGTTCTCACGCTCTAAAATTTTTTTGAGTAGTCTCGTAATAATTTTTCGTAATAATTTTTCATAATAATTTCCAAAATGTAATCTAGTCAAGAAAGTAGAAATACATTAAAACTATATTACATATCAAATGGATATTTATCTACCGAGCTTCAAACACGCGATTTCAAAAAAAAGTTCAAACTAACATAAAGAATAAAAAATTTCGCTCGAAACGTGAATGAGATAGACAGGTAGGTTTTTTGGTCTGGCGAAACCAATCTTACACGATTCGATTTATTCTTTACTCAAGATAGCTAAGACGTATAACAATATACCCTTTCGGATATACACCTTCGACTGAAATATCGTGAAAGCCTACTTCAGACAGTCAAGAAACCGTGTATTATCGAATTCAGGCTCACACTTCAATTTCTTTTCAAGATAAATTTTACTTTTTAAAGAGAGAATGGTAAGAGGAACATAAGCAAAGGTGCAGGTTGATCGCATACCTATGCTCGGTCATGGGAATTTCATCTCAATACTAATTCAAATAATTTTATCCCAACTTTGACCTCACAACTCTTCGGATTATTTTCATTTTTTCATTCAATCTATTCTTAACAAATATTTGCGCGATTTTTTATTCTCTTTTTTTTTGCATTATTTCTATGAAACAAGAGAAATAAAATACTGACATAGTGTATAGGTATCGTTATCGGTTCTTTTTACAATAAACTTACGTCACGGCCCCTGAAAACGAGATTAATTTCGTCCTACTCGATAATCCTGAGCAATTTGCGAATTGGTAATAATCCACAGTTCGCTTCGACCTATTCGATTACCTGTATATAGGTTGATTCTTTAAAATACTCGTATATCTAGCATCTATCTACTCCCTTTAGCGTCGTAAATTGCAAACGTGTGGTTCATTTTGTTCGAAACCACAAAAAGCTATACAGAAATCAACCTTCATTTGGCCTTAAAAGCTACATCTACGTATCTCCGAATAGATACGAGTACAGGGAATGAAAAAAAAAAAAAGATGTTCAAACGAAACAGAAATACGAGCATACGTCAACTTTCACTTAGGACTACGATCCCTTTTTTTGAGATTAAAATAGCCTACCTTACTGTATAAAAGATAAGCGTCAAAGTTGAGCTCCCATGTACAAAAATTCTGAAATTCGCTAAATGATTTGAACTGCAGGAATAAAAATATCTTCAAATCTTTACTTTCGATAAATTTTACAAAAACACCGCGTTAAAGGTAAAAACAAATAAAGTTGGAGTTACTCATTCGATAGAAATTATTCAAAAACAATACCTATACCAGTGATAGGTCAACTCATGAGACTTAAATGTATAGTAGGTTAGTATACTTAAAAAATCGAAGAGGCTGAGATATGGTATTTTCAAAATTTCATTTTCGCCTGAATGTAGAAAAAAAAATTATTAATAATAAAAATTTAATGTTTGCTCTAAAACGCAGTATATACTTCCGAATATGTGTGGTATAAAAATCAAAAGTACGGTTAATGTGGTTCGTAAAATATGGTAAAACAAATAAAAAAAAGAATGACCAAAAATTCGTACCTTTTTAATTTTTTTGTAAATAACTTTTGAAAAAGCTATTATGGGAACCTCATTGAAAAATTTTTAAATGAACCAGAGAGCGCATCTTCAACTCACAAGGGAACCTTCTTAACTGTCCGACTCCAATTAGAACGAAACTTAGCTAGTTTGAAAGAACACGTCAAAAAACTTTCCGAAATTCATTTTCGTATTTTTGGCGAATTTTGTACCCAATATACGGCTGAAAAATACTTCGAAAATAAAATATTTCACAAAATATGATGTTATAAAGTTATAATGAAGAAAACTGAGTTATTACCTAATATTGACCACGTGAATCGATCTATCTTATTTTTCAGACGTTCTGGAGGATCCAAAATTTTTGTTTAACTAGGATTTTGAAAAATTGAATTAGTTGATATAAATTATGTAAAAAAACTTGGCAGCTACAAAACATGGACCAAATTTTTCCGACGTTCTGGAGCCTCCAGCAAAAGTTTAGTATTAAAATATATCAACCAATTCAATTTTTCAAAATTATAGGAAAAAAATTTGGAGCTCCAGAAAGTCTGAAAAATAAGATAGATCGATTCGCGTGGTCAATATCAGGTAGTAACCCGATTTCCTCCATTATAACTTCAAAAGATCACATTTTGTGAAACATTTTACTTTCGTTGCATTTTTCAGCTGGGGTAAAAATTTTCAAAAACTCGCCAAAAATCCAGAAATGAACATCAGCAGCTGCAAATTAGGTTCCGGAGGTTTTTCTACATGCTCTTTCAAAATATCTAAGTTTTTCGTTCAAATCGGAGCCGACCAACTGAGAAGGTTCCCTTATAAGTGCTTGTAGTGGCATCACCAATAGTTGCATTTATATGCAGGGAAAAAATGAATTGAAGAAAAATATTTTTAATCATTTTTTGAAATAAAAATAGGAAAAAAATTCTAATTTTGAAAATAAATGCAAGAGAGGTAAAACGATTGCGCTGCAAGAAAATGAACATAAATGAGGAACTGTGGTAAAAAAATCAAGACTGGAGATGAACTGGTTTGCAAATTATGACGATCAAGTATAAAAAAATTCAGATGAGAATTTTCAATCTTTTCCAATTTTTTATTGGATAACTTCTGAAAAAGCTAATATGAACTTGTTACTAAACATCTTTAAAATGTGTAGCAGTGATTCGCTTTTTTATGGTCTGAATAGAAACCCAAAAGATTAGTTTCCTAAAAAGGAAAATGTAAGGTTTTGAAATTTAATCCATTTTTTTCTTAAAAATTCATACTTTTCCCATTAAGAAGTAACCTTCAGTGTTTATATTCGGACCGTGGAGTGAGGTGGAGGGGGAGGGGGCAGTGCAGTGTTACTCATTTCAAAGTTTTTTAACGGGAAGCTCATAAAAGCTAAGTTATCCACTCAAAACTGCGAACATTGAGAATTTTTAATCAAATTTTTTAATACTTATATCGCCACAGTTTGCAAACCACTTCATCCCCACTCTTGATTTTTTTAACCAAAGTCCCTTACTTATATTTCTTGCCTTGTGGCTCCATCGTTTCGCTTCTTTCACATTTTCCTTCAAAATTAGAATTTTTAAAATTATTTTTGCTCACGAATAATTAAAAATTTTTTTCTCTTCAACTGACATTTTTTTCTGTGTATAAATGCCACAATCGCGATTACCACCACAGCCACTGAGTTCAAGGTGCACTCCCCTTCATTTTAAACATTTTTCAATGAGGTGCTGATAATATATTTTTCAAAAGTTATTCACAAAAAACTAAAAAAAATGTTACAAATTCTTAGTCATGTTTTTTTGTATTTTTTTCGCCTAACTTCAACCCCGCCCCCTCTTGATTTTTATACCTCACATACTTGAGAGTATGTACCGTTGTTTTATAGCAAATAGTAAATTTTTATCATGACAATTTTTTTTCTATGAATTTACCAAGTGAGCGGCAGGTTTGGGCGAAAATGAATTTTTAAAAATGGCATATTTGAGTTCCTTCGATTTTTCTGGGTATGCTAACCATTATGCACGTAAGTCTCATGAGTTGACCTATCACTAGTTATAAGGGAAGCGAAGTTAATGTGAAACACCCAGTACAGACATATGCAGAATTATATACAGATGCAAAAATTTTCCCAAGAGTACATTCTATTTTACATTCATTTATTTGGTCAGGGGTTCGAAAAATAAATCGTATTCAAGTATACTGCTTATATTCAACATGAAATAATGAAATAACACTACATAGGTGATAATTTCGATATGTTATTCGGGGGTGCGAGTTCGTACACAACTATACCAGACGTTATAATATGATTATCATTTATGAAAAACTTTTTTATGAAATAAACGTAACTTAGCTAACATTTGAATTAGAAACGAACACGAATAAATTAAATATTCACACACATACCACATACTACTGAATTTCAAAAAGTGAAAATGAACGATATAGCGTCTACACGTGAAAAATAAATATACATATCTATATGCGTACCAATATGAAATACTAATTCAGATGAAGAGAAATTTTCAAAAATAAAACGAACACCGAACGATGGCGAATCACAAGAAGGTGTTCGATTATTCGACTTTTACCTTATTTTTCTAAATTTCCGGTTCAATGATCATAAAAAAGGAATAAACCAAGGACATACATGTACGTGGTATTTTTTACGACTTTGCTAGAACTTCTTACTACCTACGTATGCATTAAACATTTTTAACCTCACACGACCAAGTTTTTTATTTTAAATTACTTTGCAAATGCAATTAGAAAAGAAGCAACACTGCTGAGATGAAAAAATATCTAATTTTCGTTTTGGAAAAGTCAAGCGTAGAGCATATCAACTTTCAAAGTTTTTCACATCGTGATAGAATGGCAAATACTCTAGGTTACGATACATTTTAAGAAATTAAATCAACAAAAATCCTCATTATACGTGTACGTGTTTTTAACTCGCAACAACAAAGAAATAGGACAAGAATTCATGAGATGTATTAGAGGTAGACATCAGGCTACCAAGTACCTACCTACCTACCTACCTACCTACCTATTTATCTGGTATTATACTTATCTGCCAGTACATAACGCATATCATATACACGAACTCCATGTTTTAAAATCGCGTAAGTTATTCTTTTAGAATTTATTTTTATACGTACGTGAAAAGAAAAGAAAAGAATAGAAAAGAATTCGCGAAGCGCAACAAAATGCGTACCAGTGGCTGTATTTTTCAAAGACAACCCAACGTATAGTACACATAATTGCATTTAGACAAAGAACAAAGAGACGCGAATAAATTCGATTTACTTAACGTATATTTCGGACTTCTCGTAATAAGCCTACACAACGAGCGTAACTTTGTTCGAACCTTCACCTAAAATAATACCGAACCGAAATCTCGTATGTTTCGCTTTAGCTTTGAACAGTTCATTTTGAATATTGGAAATTAATCCATACGCCGGAAAGACCGCACGATTGTATTTCATGTATAAACAATATAATATCGTCATTAGGTGTAAATAATATGGCAATTAATATGTACTGCTAATCGGAAATTTCACTTTGAATATTATACACGAGCGAGTGTTATTTGATTAGGTAGCGGATAAGCTGTCTTTTTTTTATTGATTTTTACGACGAGATTTATTATTCGTTATACAAATTAAACAGATACAGATCGTAGTATTAATCTTATTCAATTATTATTTTATAGTATAACGAAAAATAAAATTATTAATAGCGCGTATCCATATACATATAAATGTAGTCATCGCGTGCATGTTTTCCTGTCATCGATACCCATGGATTGGTGGTTAATATAGCAATTTTATTTCATTCTATAATTCTCGTATTGACAAAGGGAACCTATCCAACAGCCCGGCTCCGATTTGAACGAAACTTAGCTAGTTTGAAAGAGCATTTCGAAAAAAACCCGGAACTAAATTTTTAGCTACTGTAGTTCATTTTTTGATTTTTGGCGAATTTTTGAAAATTTGTACTTACCCACTGTACAACTGAGAAATGTATCAAAAATAAATTAATTCACAAAATATGATATTTTGAAGTTATAACGGAGAAAATCAGGTTACTGCCTGATATTGACCACGAGAATCGATTCATCTTATTTTTCAGGTACTCTGGAATGTCCAAAAAAATTTTTTTTCTCTAGAATTTTGAAAAGTTAAAAAATTGAATCGAGGCATTTTTGTAAAAAAAAAAAGCTTAATAGCTACGTAACGTGGATCTTGAAATTCAGTGTATCAAATTTTTCAGACATTAAGGATTTTCAAAATGCTCCAGAACAAGCGTATATGAACTTCAGCAACTGAAATTTTTATCTCCTCGTATTGGGACTCATTTAAACACATTGAAGTGGCTTTGCTGGAATTTCCAACCGGACAGTTGAAAAAAGTTGTCAAGATACGGTCTAACACATTAAAGTATTTTTTCTGGAATTTTATAGCTGGACGTGTTGAAAAATTAATTTCTCATTTAGGTACAAGTTTTAATATTGCCAATAAGAAAACAAACTGTTTTCAATTTTCCGCCTGGAAATTCCAGAAAAAATACTTAAATTCGTTTTTGTTATTTCTTCTATAGTGAAAAATAGACCCCCAAAAAAAAACTTTTTTCAATTGTCCGGCTGGAAATTCATGCAAAACCACTTCAATATGTTAGAATGTATCCCAACAGGTGAGGATAAAACTTTCAACTGCCAAAGTTCATATTTGCTCGTTTTGAAGCATTTTGAAAATCCCTGAGAAATAAATTTTTTGCTGGAGGCTCCAAAACGTCTGAAAAATTTTATACATTGAATTTCAAGGTCCACGTTATGTAGCTACTAAGTTTTTTTTAAAAATGTCTCAGTTCAATTTTTCAATTTTTCAAAATCCTGAAAAAAAAAATTTTTTGAACCCTGCAAAACATCTGAAAAATAAGATAGATCGATTCGCGTGGTCAATATTAGTTAAGTAATCTGATTTTCTCCATTATAACTTCAAAATATCATACTTTGTGAAGTAATTTATTTTAGATGTATTTTTTAGCTATATATAGAGGACACAAATTTTCAAAAATTCGCCAAAAATCAAAAAATGAGCTTCAGCAGCTAAAAATTTGGTTCTGAGAATTTTTCAACATGCTCTTTCAAACTAGCTAAGTTTTGTTCAAATCGCAGCTGTATAGTTGAGAAGGGATGAAAGGATGTACATAATCAGTTTTAGTAGTGTCTAAATTGAGCAGATATTTTAACCGAAGCAAAAAAATAAATGAATAAAACACGAAAAAGATTGGAAAGACAAGACAAAAAAGTTTCAAGATAAAAATTTGGTAAAACATTTGAAA
Source organism: Ferrisia virgata (assembly GCA_900060175.1). Taxonomy (NCBI): domain Eukaryota; kingdom Metazoa; phylum Arthropoda; class Insecta; order Hemiptera; family Pseudococcidae; genus Ferrisia; species Ferrisia virgata. Next base: position 29,107 of record FIZR01012401.1, read on the forward strand.
GAATGGACACAGATTTTTTAAATGGTCTTCCCTCGCTTCCTAAAAAGAATACACCCACATTTAACAATGTTTACCAGGGTGAGCTGGATTTTACTTTATTTTGGAAATCTGCAAACGAATACTTGGTCATTGGATGGTTCTTTGAGACACTGAATTCATTTTTGAAAGAATTTTCATCCATAGGAGCCCCATGCAGAGTGGACGGGCAATCAAAATGTACGTTTTTCAGCTCACCAAGTTCAATTCTGACATTACTTTTTCGGAAACATTTGTAGAGGAGGAGGGAGGGTCAAAATCTCCTAAATTCCATTCTCTAATAGGAAGTGAGGGTAGAGGATGATAATTCAATTTTTTGTAAAATTCCAAGCGGGGTATTTGTTTGCAATTTGCTCCATCCAAACTGGCTCTAGCTATCCTCAAAAGTAGACAGGCTTTAAATATCACAACGTTACCGAAATTGACTTGAAAATTAAAAAAATCGTAAATATGTCTTTCATACCCTAATTTTTTGTCGCAGAACTCATATTTTTCAATAGTTTTGACCCAACTCGATTTTTTTTTACTGCAAACACTCAACTGAAAGTTCGATTCATCGATTTTGAGGTGAAAAATTTATGCGATGAAAAGACTATTCTAAAAATTCGTGTTCGGTGTTCAAATATAATGCGATTCCGACTCTTTTCGAATAGTTTCCAGAAATTTAATTTTTATCTGAATGTTTTTTCCATCGATGAATTCTGAGAGGGAAGAAATGGTGGAATGAAAAAACTAAACTCCGGGTCCAACTACCCTGATTTAGACACCTCACACAATAATTTTATTCGGATTTGAAAATTCTATTTTTTCATGTTTTTTTTTTGATAGCTATTGAAATAATTTTGAGCTAAAATTAAGAAATTTGAAATTTGAGAAAAGCAATTGTGCAATGTGTCTAAATCGGGGTAGTTTGACCCGCTAAACACGAATCCGAGCTCAGTTTTTTCATCAAAAAAATACATAAAACTACGTACTTGCTTCAAGTTCTTGGAAATACTCGTTTAAAGTACTTAGGTCGGAGTAAATTTATTCATCCAACTCGAATTTCAGGTTAATGTTTTCATCGGATAAGTTTTTTACCCAAACATTGGTAATCCGAACTTTTAATTGAGCATTTTGAGCCAAAAAAAAGCAAGTTGGGTCAAAACTGATGAAAGATTCAAGTTCTACGACTGATGAATTCGCAAAATGTTGAAGAAAAATAGCCTAAGCTTCATTTCATCATTGATCAACCATCATTGAAAAAGGAATTCTGTTAAAATTCCAAATACGAGTATCTTTCCGAGTGGTCTTTTACTTCATGAAATATCCAACAATGTTTTAACATTCCAATAAAATGATAGTACGCTTATTTTACGTTTCACTATCCACAATGCCTGTAATAAATGGTAAATTGTTGACTTCATGTGAACCATAAATTGTGGTTTTATGGCGTAAAGATATCAACTGTAATTTCTACTTGCATGTTTCCATTCTCATCCTTTGATTCAATATTTCAAAACCGCTACTTTTTTGCTTGAAATTTCACTCAATGAGAAGTTATTTCACATTTAGGCCTAAATGTAGCAGTATATTTTCAACGCTTATGTAAATATTTTCGAATTAATTTTCATGAATAAATTTTTTAATAAAAATATTTTTATTACATTTGAATTTAAAAATAAAAAAAAACAGAATTGCAAAGCGTTGCTTTTTCAGTTTGATTTTGGAAAAATATTGAAGTTGGATGAACTGTTCTTATCATAGAATTCAGTGATAGAGGTGATAAGTACATCAGATTGATCTGTGAGTGAGTAGTTAAAATCACCAAAAGGTACATAAGGGCATATGTGTGTTCAGCACCTCAATTCACTCCTATTCTGACATTTCATAAGATCAATTTTCTGTTTATTATTCCCTTTTTTTCCTAATCACCTCACTGGTAGATTTTCATAAATTAATACGAAAACTGATTTTTGAATGTTTGAGTTAAATTAACTCAGTCTCCAGATCGGAGTAGATTGATCCACTAAACACGAATTTGAGGTTAGTTTTTTTTGCGAGTCCTTTGAACTTTTTAATCATTCAACGATGTTTTCGAATTTCAAAACAAAAAATTACCAAAAATGATAAAAATATATTAATCTAAGCAAAAAGTACGACAATCGAACATGAATAAGTCCAGTAGAAGCTATTTTTTGGGGAAAAAATTCGAGTAAAAATGACTACTTTAAGCTGGCGAAATAAATTTAAAAGAATAGTTTTTCACATTTTTGAAGGTCTTCCACCACAAAAAAAAAATTTGGTAAAGAATATGTTACAGATATTGGTGTACTACATAATATATATATTTTTTTCGTTGTTTCAGATCCAGAATAACATGGATATATTTGGTTTTGAAATTCAGAAATGGGTGTTTTGTGATCAAAAGATGATAGAAAAAATTTGGAAAACTTTCCAGGGATGCCCCTTGATATGGTCTATCATTCCTGCAAATTTAAAAAATTCGGTTGAGAAATGTAGAATATACGAATCAATAAGTTAAACTCATGCTTTCAACGTATTTGAGACGATATTAGGGGGTATGGGTGAGGTAGAAGACCAAAATTTTTACCAGCTAGTTTACAGATCATAGGGACCAACGTGATTGAAAAATTAACCCCTAAACGTGGTATGAAGTCGAGTTATTCGTTTTTTGTTAATTTGACTGTATTATTTGTCAATTTTTTGATATTCTACCCACCATAACTCCCTCCCAAATGAAGCTTAGAGGTTGAAATTTTGGCTATAAGGAAAATTTTGAATACTCTATACACATGTAAAGAAATTTTCATTCGGCGTGTAACACATAGGATAGCTCCCTTGTCAGCCAATAGCCAATTCACTCCTTTTTTTCTGGTTATGCTCTTCAAACGTAATAAAAATAATCGACCATTTTGTTTCAATTTTTAATAAAACGTATACATTTTGAATTGATTGTTTAGCCTGATTTTTTATGTCATATTGTCAATGAAAACCAGACTATTACAGTCCATCGACTAATGGTTAATAATGAGGGAGAGAGATATCAATAAAATTTGTTTTAGGGTTCTAGAAGACCATTAAGACCATTTTTAGCCATGTCAGATATTCAGTTCTATTTTTTTTCCGCGAACATTAAAATAATTTACTCCGCTCGATACCGACCAAAATCACTCCAATTTGGTCAATCGGCTCAGATTGGCGGCAGATTGGATATATATGAGTGCGAATGAACTTGGGTCAAAATTCAGTAATGCCCTAATTTAGGGGAAGGGGTGCTGAGAAGTCAAAAACGCAAAAATTTCGTTTTTTCAAGCTAATTGATAGAGAATTAAAAATTGTATGACATATCCAAGAAACAACCTTCTAAGTCAATTAGGAGGAGAGATATGGCGTTTCCCCCGAGTGTTCCTCCCCTATCTCCCCACCAAATTGAGCTAAAAAGTTGAAATTAGTTGGTACATTTAGTTAGCTCGAACTATTATTTGAAATCAAAACCTACAATTTTAATTAGAACGTCATCAATGAATGATATTCCAGGGAAAGTAATTTTTGTCCAAAGATTTCGTTTTCGACTTACTCATTACTCCTCATCTCTATTTTCACTTTTCTCATTGTCAAGAATCAAGCATAAAATATGAGATTAAATTTAGTTCTTTCGTAAAATATACTTGGACCACTTTTTAAAAGATAATATACAAGCGAAAAATTAAAAAAAAAACAAAACAAAAAAAATACGTACTCAAAACCTCAATTTACTCTTCTAAAAAAAAAAGTTGAACAGGTAAATTTCCAAATTGCACAAGAAATATTTACAAAACGACGAAATTATAATTTCACTAAAGCCTTCAACTCGTAAAATTAAAAACAATGACTTCTTTCAAACAGTAGAAAGGTTCCTGGTTCATTCATGATTCACCAAAAAAAAAAAAAAAAAAAAAAAAAAAACTACTCACACACACTTATTACATACAAAGTAATAACAAAATTACATATTACAAATACACATTATAATGTTCTATAATGGCTGGAAAATTCGCGTCAATGGATTATATTAGAATTTTGCGTGCCAGTAAATCACGCAGGCGTATGCTGATCTTTGTGCGCCAATTTACGCAACTAATAACAATTATTCGTATCGTATTCCACAATGAGATTTTTTCATGTCGAATCTTTTTTTTTTTTTTTTCATTAAATGTAATTACGTAAGGTAGGTAACATTACATTGTAAAGGGCGTTTCAAGGAGATAATAGGATTAAATTAAGTTCAGTGTAAATAATATCAGATAGGCCTATTCGGAAGAAAAAAATTAATTTAAAAATACCTATCCAGCGGAATAATACGAGTACATTTTCAACTTAGCCCGAAACGAAGATCGTAATATGAACTCTGTAGCTTACTTTTTCCCCCATCAATACGATATTTAATAAATTTTCGACAAATAAGTCTACAGACATATCTCGCCTTTCCAACACTTAATCATTATTCCAACCGACTAATTTCAATTCGGCAATGCCAATGCTGTGTAAAAAAAAAAAAAAAAGGAAAAAAAAGGAAAAAGAAAGGCAAGGCAAGGAAAATGCCCGAATCATACACGCCGAACATTTGACGCCGGGAATTCGCACCATGTGCCCATTTTACATTTATATCCGCGTAGCTCAAAACAGATGTTTGTTCAAGTGTTCGGTATACGAAAATAATTTTAAATATAAAGAGGGAGGTGAATGTCCCAATAGACGGAATCTATTAGCGAGCCACCTCGTGCGTCGCATCGAGTAGCCCACAGAGTAATACATATATTTAATAGTGTTGTCCGTATTTTTCAAATTATGAGACATCGTTGGGCCAGCTACTTGCTCGCCCCTTTGCCTCGAAATTTAAATGCCTTCGATGCCAAGTAAAATAAAATAAGCAAAAAATCGTTTACTCTGCGAGTCGAGTCGGGTCGCACGACGATGCGAGATGCCAAAATAGAAACGGTCTTTGCTTATTTTTGAAATAGTTAACGACGTTCTTGCGCTTTACACCACCGCGCGCCGGGCACCGCCACTCGCCCAATGTCCTGAATTCCAAATTCCGGCGAGTTTTTTCGTTTTGTTTTTTTCCGCCTCACTCTCTCTCTCTCGCTCTCTCTCGCTCTCTCTAAGCCGCTAATTAAACCTAGCGATGAGGACAAACGGTACAGTACGAAAAGCTGACATATTTACATATCATAATCTGGCTCGTTATCGCGAAACGAGTTAATTCGTTATATTCGATGTAACATTTCCACCAACTTTATGATATTCCTGGAAAATATTTTAAATATAAAGGATATCATCCGATGTGCTTTAGAAATACGCCAGCGAATTGTAATAAGTACACGAACAGTACATATAAAAGCAATAAGACCACACCAGGGAGACCACAGAATGCAGAAATTCAGATATCTCAATCGTGACCAGAAATCGTAACTTTGCGATAAATCCAGCTCTATATTAAAAATACCGCACGAAATATCAACCCACGTATGTAATATATGCTACTATTTACCGCATAAAGTTGCGCCTTCGTCTTATACAGGGTGTTTCGAGAGTGGACGATAATATTAAGGGGGTGGTACACTAGACCTTGTACATGTGCGTTATGATGGTTGCCTACTTATCTGGAGATTGATTGCTGCTGTATGGAAAATTAGCTAGTAAATTTTGCAACGGGGTTCTCTAGAATTTTGATTGTAACTTTTGAACGAAAAGAGTAAATTTTTTAGTGTTGGTCCTAATTTGTAGAGGAAAGTCTGGCGAATAATTTGAGACCAAGAAAATGACGATTGGATCATTAGGAGAAGAATAAATAAGAGTTAAATGCAAAGAAACGTGTAAAAAAAATCTTGCAAAAATTTTTTTTCCAAAATATTTCAAAAAAGTTCGAAGCAACATGCCAATATTATGCACCAAGAGTACAGCCCTGAGTTTGTTCTTTCAAAATGGTTCCCTCCTTCAAGTCCCTATCACTCTTATTTTTCAAGTCATAAAGTATTAAAACCAAAAATGATACAATAAAATCATTCGAAATTTATTACATGTCCTATTCGAGTTCTTTATTGGATCTTTTTGTGATCGCAAAGCTAATCCATGAGTATGAAATTATTTATAATTTCTTTGTTTTTGTAAATTTTAAGCGAACAAGAGTACGAAAACGTAGATATAACAGTTACAAAAAGAAATTTTAAAAACGCAAAATCAAATTTTATATTATGTTTAAGTTATCCGATTTTAATTTCATATCAACTTTTTTACTAAAATGATGACGCCAGAAATTTTGAGCTTCTACTGCGGTGTGCTTAAGGACCTCCAAATGTACCTGCTGACCTTCCAACGCCGAAAAGAGATTGGTTCGGATCAGCCTATCCAATAAAGAACTCAAAAAGGACATGTAATAAATTTCGAATGATTTTATTGTATCCTTTTTGGTTTTAAAATTCAGCTTCAAACTCAGAATTGAAAAAATTAAATGCAATTATTAATCAGGCCATTAGGATCGCAATTGGGGCTTTCCGGACTAGCCCAACAGTTAGACTATACCAAGAAGTAGGATTCATCTCACTGAAGTATCGCAGAAATCATTTATCTTTAAAGTATTATGTAAAACTTGCTGAAAATTCAAACCACATGAATTATTTCAAAACATTCCATTCGTATTTGGAAAAATCCTACACAGGAGTTAAACCCTTTGGTGGTAGAATCAAGGAACTACTCAACTCTCTCCAAGTAAATACCACAGATATTCA
>FIZR01012402.1:0-10173 GCA_900060175.1 Ferrisia virgata
TTTTTTTTTCCCCCCCCCCCCCCCCCCCAATTAAAATCATTAGCTTAGCTTGATACCACCAAAATTAATCAAATTTGGGAAATAGGCGCAGATTGGTGGCGGATTTGATACCCTGGAGTGAGGTTGACCTCTGATAAAAATTCAGTTATGCCCAGGGGAAAGGGATGTTGAGGGGCTTAAATCGTAAAAAAATTTCCTCATTGAGTTGTTCGATAGACAATCCAAAGTTGCATCACATATCCAGAAATCAGCCTCCTAGGTCAATTGAGAGGAGGAATATGAGGGTTTCCCCCTTCTTTTTGATTCTGAATTTGGACTTTTTCTCCCATATCTCCCCTCCTAATTGAGTTATGAAGTTGAAATTTGATACGTAGATTCAGTATAGATCTTATATGTGCTTTTTGGGGGCTCGACTTTTCATCCTCATTGTACCCCTTACAGCCCCAAAAAATGTAGTTTTTTGACGAGTTTTTCTTATTTTTTGAGTTTGTTCCTCGCATAACTCTCCTTCAAATTGAACTAGGCAGTTGAAATTTCGTATGTAGAATTAGTATAGGTCCTAAATTCCATTTGAAACATGTTTGCCATTTGCAACTCTTTTTATACTTCTTTTTCATAATTTTTCAATAAAATTATGAATTATAGAAATTTAATCACTGAATGTCAGTCTTTCTATATCTCCTACGAACTATATAACGCAATGCTTACGTAAACAGGATGTTATATCTACTCTTCATTAGGAATACCAAATTTTTGACGATAAAATCCACTTCTCTTTGCTGAGGGGTATTTTTGACAAAAACACATTTTTGTGATAACTTGATATAGCACCCTCAACTAAATATCTCCTACGATCTATGAGATGATCTATAATGCAATGCTTACCAAAACAGAATCTCATACTCTTCAAAAGGAACGCTGTATTTAAAAAGTGTTGTTATAGAATCGCTCCGTGACGTGAATTTTCTTCCATATCAAATTACTATACATCATTCAAATTATCCAATAGTCTGAATAATATTTATATGTAATTTCTTTGGTCGTAAAAAACATTGAAAAACCATGAATGACGATGTTAAAGAGAAAAGGTGAACAAATCAATGTACCTACATACGTAAAATACGTAACCGGTACTACAAAGAACAACGCTGTGTACTATTTAATAATTCGAAAACGGATCTAATATTACACAACGTTGTTAGTCATCCGAACAGCATAGATACTTTTTACTGTTTCGTATTAATCGTAACTGAACTTTCTATAGCGTTTCCTTATTACACTGCTCATCGTCATCGGTCATATTTACCAGCAGTGGTTGAATTAAAAGCTTGCCAAAAGCGTGTGTAATACCTTACCTACCTGCATAAAATTATTATGCGTAGATATACCTACACGTTCGATTTATATTTTCTGAACACGTAAAAATTATTCGAGTACGATGGCTTGGTATTTTTCAACTGTTAAACGTATCTTGCATCGTACGTATTAACTAACTAACAATAATAATTACGTATTTCGATGTGTTTTTAATAACTACATACCGGTTTCCTATATTAGAAGGAAAACTCGGTCAAAAATTGTTTTAAAAAATATACATATCAAGTACAAAATCAATTCGATAAAAAAAACTTCGCTATGCGATGCTTTTTTCCTAATCAACAGAAAAGGAAGGGTTTAATGGGGCCAAAAAGTTTAAACCCCTAAAAGGTACATCCAGGGTCTTTATTCACTGTACATACATAATTCCAACATCCTAGCCCAATTTTGGAGGGGAGTTATGAGAGGGACAAACATTAGGAATTCGAAAAAACGACCAAAGAACCGAAAATTCAAGACTGTGAAGAGGTTCAATGGGACTGTAAAGTCGAGAACCCCCCCCCCCCCCCCCCCTATAAGGCGCATCTAGAGTCCCTACTGAATGTACATAAATAAAATTTCAAGTTCCTAGCTCAATTTGGAGGGGAGTTATACGGGGAACAATTTCAAAAAATGAGAAAACCTGCCCAAAAAACGACATTTTCGTGGGGTGAGGGGAGGGGGGGGGTGGTGCAATGGAGTTGAAAAGTGAGGACCCTCAAAACGCACATCTGGAGCCTCTACTGAATGTACATACCAAATTTCAACTTCCTAGCTCATTTTGGTGGGTAGATAGGGGGGAACAGCCCTTTTCCAAGGTAATAAGGGGAAAACCTTCATATCTCCCCTCCTAATTGGCGTAGGAGATTGATTTTTGGATATTTTATGAAACTTTGGATTCTCTATCGATTGATTTAAAAAAAGATAATTTTTGTATTTTTGGCACCTCAGCACCCCCTCTTCCGAAATGGGGCAAAATTGAATTTTGACCGAAGGTCATTCCTACTCATATATATCTAATCCACTGCCAAACTGAGCCGATTGGCCGAATTGGAGCGATTTTAGTTCGTATCGAGTTGGGTAAATGATTTTAGTGTAAAGAATAAAATTGATATCTGACAGGGCCAAAGATTGTCTTAACGGTCTTCTAGTCCCCCAAAACGGATTTTTTTTTGGTATTCCCTCCCTCCTCCTCTGTCCGTCGATAGTCTATTATAACTTGATTTTCGTTCACAAAATGACGTAGAAAATCATGCTAATAATTTGACTACATAGTCCTACAACGTGTTAACCTATTTTTAAAAATTAAATGAATTGATTTCTATGGCGAGCTAAGGTTTTACAGGATCTTGTAAATGTGTAAAATAAAATTAAGGTACGTTAAATTCCATGCTTATATAAACGTGTAATTAAATCTGATGAAATATTCAAACATCGAACACGAAGCAGATTCTTAACTCTATTTCAGCATTCCTTCAACAAACGGTATTATATGTACCATACTTTGATCCGATATACCTAACTGCTTGAAACATAGATAATCTAAAAAGTTTTGTTTATGAAATAGCTAGCTAATTTTCCAGCATCCATGTTTTTATTTTTTAGTAAACGTTGGTACACCTGATAAACTGCATTTATCGTACATCATATTGATAATGCTTTCCATACGATGCAAAAGAAAGGCATGGTAGAGGTACGTTTACGTTTCATGCGGCTTGTTCGATAATGTAGTTCAGTTCATGTGCGGTGACTTGAACGATAGGTAGTGTCAGTGCGAATTTTTTTTCGGTCTAATTGACTTTTTTTTTTTTTTTTTTGAAATTGTTCGTACTTCGTACAGTTTGTAAATTTTTGAATTGTTTTTTTTTTGACAGAATTTTTTGTGTAATTATTGGCGTTTTATTCGAGGTTCTAATTTTATGTGTTTTTGTGAGTGATTGACCTTTTTTTTAAAAAAAAAAAAAAAATCGTTTTTGTGTGCGGGTGTTATTAAACGATGTTGTGTGGTTTATTTTATTACGTGTTCGAGAAAGCTGTTGATAATTGCAGGTAAATTGTTATTTTATTGCGGATACCCTACCGTGTTTGAGAGTATTTTGATGAATACAAAATTCTGGTAATACGCTTAAGAGTTCATTGTAATGAATTTAGCTAGATTTTATAAAATTATTTTGTGAATTAAGTTTGAGAATAGGCTAATTTCACCTTGTCTAAGATTTATTAATTGAAAGTCATTTCAAACTTTGATACAATTCGTTTCGTGCTTAGATTTGAGAAATTGCTGTGTGTTTTACTAAAATATCTATCTTTTTAAAGTTGCAAATTTTAATCGTATTTATAGAAATTTAAACTTTTTTTTTTTTTTTTAATGCGAGGGTAACAACCCTTAATGGTTTGATGTACCCAAGTACGATAAAGTTGGTGTTTTATTTTTAAATTTTAAGTGACGATTGATTCTCATCTTCGCCATGAACTGTTTGGGAAACTACGTTTGAATCTAATTGATTTGATGATCCAAGTCGAAACCTATTTATTGAATTTTTTCTAATAAAATTATTATATAGAATGAAATATTACCGCATAAAAACATCCATCATCTACGCTTTTTTTTTTTTTTTTTTTTTTTTTTTTTTTCATCGATTTGTCTTTCCTCAGTTCCTCATCCAATTGTTCGAACGTAAAAACTACCTACTTGTTGTTGGAGTACGCTGTTAATTGATTTCTATTGAAACTCTCTCTGCAGGAGTCCAAAATACGTATCGGTTACAAAAACACCACGAACGAGATTAATCAAATGCTTCCGAAAACTTTCGATTTTCTCGGCGATGATTATGATAAAGTACTTTTTGATCGTAGTTATACGTACATATTTGTTGAATTCAAAAAGGCGTTGATAAATTTTAAACTACACGTACTTCATTTCAAATTAGCTTGTAATTTTGTGCAATTTGCAATTATGTGAAAGATTAGAGGAAAGTTGGAATTCCAGTCTATGGGGAAAAGTCGATTTCAAATATTTTTTTCAGTTTTACAATTTTAGAAATCGTTGTAAGAAATTCATCTGCATATGTTTTATTGCAGTAACTCAACTCTGCCTTTGCTCTACCTTCAATGTCTTCATTATGCGGTCTGAAATTATTAGCTCAATATTCGAAATGTCGCGTTGTCAACTGTCGTCCAGAAGATTATATTGAGATCATTTTTACAAATGTTAGAAATTTATTCCTTTTAATTTTGGTTTTCTCAAAACTAAAAATCATTTACTTCCGTGAAATCTGAGCAGTAGGCGTACAGTGGCAGCAAATTTGATATTTTCCAGTGAGGATGATCTTCGGTCAAAATTCATTTATGCCCAAAATTGGAAGAGGGAACGCTGAGGGAATAATTAACAAACATTATTCGTTTTAAACCAATCGATAGAGAATCAAAACTTGTGTAATGTATTCAAAAATCAGCTCCCCAGGTCAATTAGGAGGTGAGATAATAACAGTTCTTGCCCTTTTTGACCTTGAAAAAAAGCGGTTTCTTGCATATCTCCCCTCCAAATTGAGGTAGGTGATTGAAATCTGACTTGTACATTTAGTAGAAGTCCTACGTGTTCTTTTTAGGTGTATCGACTTTTTATCTCCATTGCATGTCTTTAAAGCCCCCTCTCCCCCTCCCAAAAAAATAGTTTTCTCCCCATTTTGTCTTATTTTTCGAATTTGTGACGCGCATATCTCTCGTTTAAATTGAGTTTAAATTTAGTTGGGGCCCTTGATGCGAGCCCTACTACTGTGTGCAAGTACCTACCTTTTTTTTGGCAAAATTTTCTACGTCACACTGTCAATGAAAACCCGGTTATTACGGTCTAAAAATCCATTTTGAAGTCCCAGAAGACCATTACGATCCTTTTCGTGCATTTCTGATATTTATTTTTTTTCTGCCGAAACTAAAAATCATTGGCTCAGTTCGATACCGACTAAAATCGATCAAATTTTGGAAATAGGATATGACTGGCGGCAAATTTGATATTCTGAAGTGGGTATGACCTCGGGTCAAAATTTAATTGTGCCCAAAATTTGAGGGTAGGGGTGCTGAGGAGCTAAAGTTGCAAAAAATAATTAATAGATAATTCAAAGTTGTGTAATATATTTAAACTCAGCTTAGGTTAATTAGAAGGGAAGATATTGAGAGTTTTTCCCCTCTTTGACCATGAAAAAGAACTTTTACTCCTCTACCTTTCCTCCAATTGGCAGGAAGTTCAAACTTGGTGGGTAGACTTAGTAAGAGTCATAGATATGCCTTTTAGGTTTAGACTTTTCAGACCCGTTGTACCCCCTCATAGCCTAGAAATGTGTTTTTTTGTTATTATTTTTTAATTTTTGAGTTTGTTCCTCGCATATCTCCTCTGTAAATTGAGCTAGGAAGTTGAAATTTTTTGTGTAGATTTAGTATAGATTCCAGATATGCCTTTTGATGGATAATACTTGAATATGTGTAGAACTTTCAGCTTAGTATCAACAATCAATTTCAATAATTTCAAATTCCCAACACTCCTAACAGAAGGTTTTTTTTTTTTGAATTTTAATGATAGACTAAATTTTTAATTTATTAGTTAAAATTATTGCATTTTCAAATTTTTAACTTTTTATACCGAAAAATGTACCTAATTTTATTTGGTACACTCCCATATACCATTTATAAATATGCTCGTTTCCTTCGTCTCGCTCCTCCCCTCTCTTCTAATCTCTTTGATATTTATCTATAGTAATGTAGCAAAAAAAGGAAAAAAAATCATCACAATACGTTGCTTGCCCATCTGAGAAAGAAAAATAAGTTAGCACCCTGCAATGTTTTTTCTTATTCAGTGAAAGGTGTAGAGAGCCAGAGGTAGATGGTAAATATTGGAGTGAATGGGCTGAACTCCCTAAATGGCACATCCAGGACGTCTACTAAATGTACATGCTAAATTTCAACTCCCTAACTAAATTAGGAGTGAATATGTACGTGGGACGAATTCGAAAGGCCGTAAGGGGGTGCAATAAGGCTGAAAAGTTGAACCCACATAACGCATATCTGTAACTCCTACTAAATGTACACGGAAAATTTCAATCTTGCAACTCAATTTCGAAGGGAAATATGCTCGAGATAGTTTTTTTTTTTTTCAAGAACCAAGAAGGGAGTCCTCATTTCTCCTTACTTAATTGATATAGGAAGCTGATTTTTGGTTCTCTGTCGATTGGTTTAAAATCGAAACATTCTTTCGATTTTAACATCTTCGCACCCCTTCCTCCGAATTTGGTAAAAATTGAATTTTGAGCTAAGGTCATTCCCACATTAAAATATCGAATCCTCTGCTAATATAAAGCCATAGCCTAAGTTTGACTTATTTTGATCGCTATCAAACTGAGTAAATGATTTTTAGTTTCAAAAAATAAAATAAAAAATAATAAATATCTGTTACGGCTGAAAATGTTCGTAATAATTTCCTAGAATCGCAGAAACAGATTTTCATGGTACTCCGTCCTCCGGTCCGTAGTTGATTGATGGTCGATAGCAGCCTAGTTCTATGACAATAAATATTAACAATATAAGTCCAATTTTCGTAAATAGTACTAACAATATGAGTCATTTTTTGGTCATTTTTGGATTTTTGCATAATTGGATGTGAAGTGATAGATACTACCAATCTACAATTCTATTTTTTTCAAAAGTAACACTAAACTGATAAAAAAATAGGATAATCCTTTCCATAAAAGTTGAAACAAGAAAAATATCCATTTAGTTGTAATAGTATAAGTCGTCGTATACGTTTTAAAAAGTGTACTTTTAATTAATTGTAGGAGTATAAGTCAATTTATATCTGTTCAAAAAGTTTTATCATCATAAACATACGCGTATAAGTCATTATTTGCGAATGGTGAGTCTCTACGGGTTATGACTTGTAAAAAAAAAAATGTTTAAAAAATGAAAATTTTTTAATTCACCTAAAATGATTGTATAAAGTGACTAGCTCGAAGTAATTTCACCCACTGAATACGAATTTGAGGTTGACATGTTTTTCAAAATTCACAAAACTCCTGCGAATAAAAAATATAATTTTTTCCAAAATTTTCACCCTTGCTTCGCTCAGGCGTATGTATTTTTGACAAGCACGTCAATCTGAATTCAGCTCCAAGTGTCAAGTCTATTAAAGTAATGGCGCAACACTAAAACTCCTCGTTTGGAACAATCCTGAGCACAGGCCTGAACACACATAATCAAAAATAGGAATATGGGAGTTTTCTGAGGCACTCTTTTCATTTACGGTGGTTTCATAAATGTCAAAGAAATCCTCATTTTTCTGAGGGTTTTGTAATTTTTAACATGACTTACCACTGAAAATGCAAAAATGAGTATTCTGAGAATCATAACTACTCTCTCAGACTCATATATTAGAAAAAAATCGGCATACCTCCTTTGGTTTTTGTGTGATGAATGTTGAACATTTTTTTTTTTTTTTGTTCCATTTCTCTACACCTACCGGGTAAAAATTTTGAAAAAATTCTAGTATATAGCCCCTTCCTGCCTCTACACATTATGGTTAGTTTCAATTTTCTAGGAAAAGGCATAAACACATTGTCCCATGGCACTGTCTGCTTGTTGTCAGAGGCGACCTTGAAGAAAACCTGGGTAAAACTTTTCTCCACCCGGGTCCATAGTAACGTATTGTTAATATTTCTATAATTCACTCATCACATATCAATACACACAAAAAGTTCAGATTTCTCCACGCTAAGAGGATAAACTGGCTACCACTGAAGGACTTGCGAATCCACAGTGGTCATTTTCACAAGAAATACCTAATTAGTCCCGAGTTTCGGCGCCTCTTGAATAGGGCAAGGGTGCTAAGAATATCCGTTCGCGCTAATGGGTTCAATTTTGCTAAGAATATCAGAAAGATAGACACATGGAATGTACGTGGCCCGAAGACTACAAAAGAGTAGGGTTGCTAATATTAGGAATCAGTGAAACCCACTGGAATACCATTGGCGAATTTACATCAGGCGAGGGAAATACAGGAACCAGCCAGGTCAAGTATTTTATGCGAGAGATGCATTCTAGGGTATTTTGGTCATGTGACCAGGAGAGAAGTTGGAAATCTTGAAAAAGACATTCTCCTTGGTAAGGTCCTTGGAAAAAGAAGGAGAGGAAGATCTCCGACCATGTGGTCTGACATCATCAAAGCGCGAATGGGCTCTGTGGTAAGAGCTGCTTCACAGGCACAGGATCGTGATATATGGTCGTAAACGACTGAGACCTACTGATGATGATGATGACACCCTGTATGACAATTTTTAATAATTTTTTACTCAGGAAATGGAGGGAAGTGGGACAGGGAGGTGTTCTTGCGCTCAAAAATTGTTTTCGGGACCTTAACAAATGATCCGTGATAATTTTCCAAATCTCAGAACAGAGTCAAATCATTCATCTTAATCATAGGTACCCTTTGTGTGATTTTGATGGATATTATAATAGATTAGTTGAAAGAAAAGTAATGAATTTTCTGAATAGCAGGTGAGTATGAGTGTATTCTACGTTGACATCCTCGACTTTATACTATTAACATCATTTTAAAATGTTCACTTGAATTATTAACATTAAATATCAACAATATAAGTCAAAAATCTCAATAGTATAAGTCATGCTGGGAGATGATAGAATCATTTTTTTTTTTTTTTTCAAATAATACTTACAGCGCTTCAAACCGCAGTGAATAAAACTAAATATTTTCAAGTAAAAAGTTTGTGGTGAAAACTATAAAAAGAAAAATAACCACATTCAAAATTTTAATTTGGTTCTCCTGAAAAGTCGCTAAAATTTACTTCTTTTGTGAATATTTATTACGCACTTGTAACTTATATTGTTAATACTCACTGCCACAGACAGTTTTCATGGACAATACGACATAGAAAATCAGTCTAAAAATTGTAAATTTCTTTGCGTCATTCTAACTGCAGCACAGATGCCAACTTACTTGCTTGTAAAACTCTAAACTAAAACGGTCTGTTCTTATTTCAGTTTCAGACTGCGAATAAAAATCTCGGAATGATCGTCAAGTAAAATTTACGTGGAACTGGCAATCTACAGCGGATAAAAATTGTACAAAATGACAGCACTGGTGTGGCGTATGATAGCGCTTGGCCTACTTTTTTGGGCCTCATCGTCGGCGGAGCGAAACAAGAACGTAAACGAAGCAACAGGTCAGTGTGTACATATAAATTCTGTATAGTACACGTATAAATTTACCAATGCTAATATTAAAAATTATACTCGGTACCCACATAAACAGCACACACGTGTTTATTTTCTATGCTATGCTATGTACTTAATGTACACAGCATTGTACACTGCTCGTAGTATCTCTACCCACACATAATATAGACCTGCTCGTGTGCCTTTAGTGCTCGTATTCGTGTAATAGGTAAAGCGTGTAAAATAATCAAGTTCAGGTTTTACTAAGGAAATATTTAAAAATTACATTTGGCGTTGTTTCGATATAGTACAACGTAGGTAAAGGTGTACCGTGGATAAATCCTACTTTTATCGTGTTTATTTAGCAAAGGCAGTCGATGGTATTTAAAGGAGCAATACTGTTTTCTTTACGATCCTAGTTTTCAATGTTCTTTTAGCCTGATTTTCTGTCATATTGTAAATGCAACCCAGACTATTACAGTCTATCGACCAAAGGTGGTGGTGATGGGGAGGATACCAACAAACTCCGTTTTGAGGTCCTAGAAGGCCATTAAGACAATTTCTGGTCGTGTCAGATATTTATATATCCCCCCCCCCCCA
>FIZR01012403.1:0-44571 GCA_900060175.1 Ferrisia virgata
GGCCAACATTTTTTTCCACAGGATTGTAGTACACTACCCCCCCCCCCCAAAAAAAACATATCGGAAATTAGTCAAAACCGGTATGATATGCTTTATCTCCAATATGCCTATTTTTGCCCCCAAAAATAGGTTTTGTACCAATTACTTTGCCTAACTTTGTTCCTAAACGCGATAGAGAAAAAAAGTCTGGTTAAAAAATGTAGCTGGTCAAATTTCCAATAAAAAAGGTGATTACATATTTTATTTTAAAATCGATTGAAACACTCTAAAATCAGTTTGAAAAAGACGCGTTATGCGCTAATGTGATGTTCCGCGTAATGTTTCTATCGTGTCGCGAGAGCCAGTGGCCAACGTTTGTAAACACACGGGCTCAATTCTCTTTCAGCATACCTAAACAGGAGATAGGTCAAATTTCGCTTTTTTTGGAAATTTGCAAACGCTGGGGTTGCAATAAATGCAAAATAATTTGAAAGTGTGATGAAAATTTCAACTTTTCAACTTGCATAACTGACTTAAAGTTCAAAAAATCAAAAAAAATCGAAAATTTTTTTTTTTTGAAAATTAAAAAAAAAAATGGAATTATGATGCATATTTAAACCTAAAGTATACGTTGATAGCAAGTTTTCTTCATTACCCCTTTTTTTAAAAGATTTTTTTTTAATGTCAAATTTTGCGTTTTTCCAAGATTTTTTGAAAAACTATGACGGAAATGTTTTTCAGAAAAACTCCTCTGAAATGAATGTAGGACATAAATTTTAGATGGTTAAATGTATTATTTCAATTTTACCTCGCATAGCTGATTTGGTGTTGAATATAGATCTATTTTATAAAATTAAAGTAATTTCAAAATATTACACGCATATTGTATCTTTATTCAAACAGTAATTACTTTAACATGAGGTAACATAGCATTTAGTCCATGTGATTTGCTTGGGTATGCTGAAAGAGAATTGAGCCCGTGTGTTTACGAACATTGGCCACTGGCTCTCGCGGCGCGACAGAAACATTACGCGGAACACCACGTTACCGCATAACGCGTTCTTTTCAAACTGATTTTAAAGTGTTTCAATCGATTTGCGAATAAAATATGTAAGCACCTTTTTTATTGGAAATTTAACCAGGTACATTTTTTGATCAGACTTTTTTTCTCTCTCGCATTTAGGAACAAAGTTAGGCTAAGTTATTGGTAAAAAACCTGTTTTTGGGGCAGAAGTGGGTATCTTGAGGACAAAGCACTATTCCGATATTTTTACGTCATTTCGTCACTTTTTAGTGCTAATTTGACTGCACTAAATGTTTCATGTTATAGTGAAAATTTTCGTCTTTTTGATGTTCGTAAATATTATACGATTTTATGCCATTTTCAATACGTTCTTCTACAACCTTTAAAACAGATTAGCACGCGAGCTATAGTTCCTATCAAAAATTCGAAAGTCCTGTATCGATTCGAAATTTAATTTTTAACAATTTTTTTTCTATGTAAATTTTTTCTGGAACACGCCGTTTTTTCGTAAATTGGAAAAATATGTTTACAAGGGTATTCGACAACAAAAAAAAAAAAAAAAAACACTACCTTAAGCGATACTGTTTGAGCCTGATTTTCTTAAATTAAGAAGATATTTGGATTGTCCACTCATGGAATGAAAAAACAGCGATCTTGGATGTTTTGTCTTAAACAATGGTGGGAGTACAGGTGCAGATGCAGGTAGATATTGGGATGAATAGCTGAAACCCTAAAAATGCACATCTAACGCCTATACTAAATCTACCCACCAAATTTCAACTTCCTAGCTCAACATGGAGCCGAATTATGCGAGGAACAAACTCAAAAAATAAAAAAACCAGAACAAAAAACTACATTTTTGGGACTGTGAAGAGGTGCAATGAGGCTGAGAAGCTGAAAGACGTACCAAATTTCAACTCTGTAGCCCAATTAGGAAGCGAGATAGGAAAACAAACTTTTCTTGAGGCGTGCAAAAAGGGGGAAACTCTTTATACCTCCCCTCATAATTGACCTAGGAGGCTGATTTTTGCATATATTGTACAAGTTTGGATTCTCTATTGATTGGCTCGAAAAGAAACAATTTTTGCATTTTAACTCCTCAGCGCCCTCTCCTCCAAATTTAGGTAGAGCCCCAAAGTGAATTTTGCTAATATTCCTCTATCCCCCGCACTTCCCTCATCCACTGAAGAGAATACATTTTTACCGCATTATTTTGAGGTTATTTTGCAACTATTGTGATTCTGTCCTTCGCAGATTTACAAAAAAAAAAAAAAAAAAAAAAAAAAAAAAAAAAACAAAGTTCGACTCATTTTACTGCACACCGAAAAGCAAGAAAAGCAAGGAAATTAAAAAATTATAAATTTTTTTATTTCACTTTAATTTATTGCAAGCTGCTGATTTCAAATATATTTACTGAATTTGGAGTTAATGTTTTAATTTTCAGATGTTAAGGCTCTGTAATGAAATTTTTAACACATATGATTCACTGAATAAATTTTAAAATATTATAAATATGTAAAAAACGATTACCATTTCAATTGACCTATAATGCATTATGTAAAAGTTTCTAAATTTAACCTGTTCTAATTGTTAACTGGAACATTTCTAAATTGCTCAAATCATCGTAAGGAAAGGGTGTTAATTAATTCCATGGAAAATGAGCTTTTTTTTTCAATTTAAAATTTTAGAAACAATTTCTTTGATATTTAAAAAATTTTTACATCATTTTAATCTATTTTTTAACTCATTCCAAAAACTTTATCATTCTAACAAAAAAAAAAAAAACAACATTTCTTCAAGTCATCTTATACTTATCCTACTCCTACTATTAAAACATTTCTGGTAAAAGTTCAAATTTGAATCCTTCAAATATGACCCTCTCCCCCTTATCTTCTTTTTATATAAATTATTATTCTTATTTCGTGAGTACTTTATATCTTCATATTTTATTTTTGCAATTACATTAACGACAAGCGTAATACTTATGGTTCGAGACTCGACCAAAAAGGCCATATTACAGTAATTTAAATCGATGATAATTCGACCGATCGCGATATACAGGAAACGTTCATTAAATTTTTATGTACCCTACGATGGAACAACGTGTTCTCCTGATTTATGGTTTTAATCAGCCAATTTATGTTATTCGGTAGGTAGGTAATGGGTACTATGGAACCGAGAAAAATGACGCAGTATGCCTTATGCCTGCCTGTGTGTGTATGTGTGTTTATTCTGAATCTGATGAGACTTCGAATCGACCCGAAGTGAAGCTCTTAATTTTCGACGAATTCGCGTACATAAAACGTAGGTACCTTGGTAATCAGATATTCAAGGACGGATTTACGTGTTTTACGTGCTGTGTAATCGTATATGTATTTCTAGCATGGTACAGACTACAGACTATATAGACTAGTTTTGTGTTCTTAGAGCGTGTAAGCTGTCACGCTAATGTTAGCGGAATGATTTGATAAATGATGAATCCGAGAGGCGTTTGGGTCTAATTTTACGACGAGATGTGGGGCCGCTGATGCCCGAGGTTTGAATGATTAAAGAATGAAAGATAGATAGGTAGGTGAAGTTGGTACACGAAGATGGAGCTTGTGCCTAGTGCCTATGCGTGTTTGAATAATTTCGATGCGATGGTATCGAGGTCGGTTTCCATGTAGAATAGGTTGAATGAAAAATTCAAAGGATTTGTTTTGTTGTGTTTCTTTTTTGTAATTTATTCGTACTGTAGTGTAAGAAAAGATCAAGGTGGAGTTGAATTTTATGCAGCCCTCGTGTAATATATTGATTTCAAATTCTTTATCATTCTACTAGTATCTATGTAAGTAAAAGTATACGGAATAATGGTCGTTGGGTTATTTTGCTTTAATAGATGTTGAAGAGTGCTTGGTGAATGGTCACTTAGTGGCATGATTTTCTATGCCATATTGTCAAAGGAAACCAGGCTATCCTAGGCCAGATGGGGGGAGGGTCGGTTGAATCCACTTTGGGGTCCTACATGTCCGATATTTACTCCTTTTTATTTTTTTCTCTCGAGACCAGAGATTATTTACTCGGCTCGATACCAACTAGAATTGGTCAAAGTTAGACAATAGGCTTAATTTGACAACAAATTTAATACATACGAATGGGGATGAACTCGAGTCAAAATTCAATCATGTCCAAATTTGGTAGAGGGGGTGCTGAGGGGCTAAGAATCAAAAATTGTACAGCGTATTCAAAAATCAACCTCTTACACCGATTACGAGGGAGGATATAGGGATTTACCCCTTTTTTTTCCTTGAAAAAAATCAGTTCTGCACATATCACCCCTCTAAACGGAGCTAGGGGGTTGAAATTCGTCACGTAATTTTAGTAGGGATATTAGAAGTACTTTTTGAAGGTTTTGACTTTTCAACACCCTTTTGCGTCCCACTCACAAACTCGAAACGTTAGTTTTTTTTAAAGATTTTTGCACATTTTCGAGGTTATCTAATGTTCAGATTTTGATGAAAATTAGATATTTATAAAGTACGTGAAATGCGTGTCAAAAACCCTTCAAGTCCAAAATTTTAGTTTTCCAAGTTGATTTTTCGATTTTTTACGAATTTTTAAATGTGTTTTCCCACAAATACGTTTGCAATAGAAGTAACATTTTGTTCGTGAATAATCGCTAATAAATTTTTTTAAATTCGCAAAAAATCAAAAAATTGACTGGAAAGCTGAAATTTTGGACGTGGGAACTTTTTCACGCGCATTTCAAAATCTGAGCGTCACGATATCCATGTTGAGAGTTTAATTTTCACCGATCTCTGAACTTTCGAAGCTCATTTTGAACCCTAAAAGTGGTATCCGATCGAGCTGCAGATGGTTCAGGGAGACTAGAAACTCAAAACGTACCTTTTGGGTGTATCGTGCGAAGTTTTAAAAAGAAAGATGTACAAAACCAAAATCGAAAAAAACTTCATTTTTCGATATTTTTTCGAAAATTACCTACTTTGAGGACCACTATTATTGCTTCCCTTTAGATATCGGGCTTGAATTTTGTCCGGTGTCTTGGCTACTCCAAATAAGCATATTCTCAATGAAAATGGTCAAAATCCAGAATATGTTTTTTTTTTTCGCTCACCCCATTGTCCAATAGGGTGGACCGAATTTCGATTTTTTTTTCAAAATCTGCAAACAGTGGGGTCGCAATAGTTGCAAAATAACTTTAAAATGATGTGATAAAAATTTTAGCTTTAAAACTCAATCTTTTAAACTTACAAAACTGACTCAAGGTTCGCAAATTTTGAAAAAAAAATGAAAAAAAATTTCTTTAAAATGTAAAAAAAAAATGGAAATATTACACGTATCAGTATCCAAAATTATCATTATACCCTTTTTATTGGGGTTTCGTTTTTTCAAAATTTTCAATTTTTTTGAAACCCTCCCCTCCGCCGAAAATCATTTCAATTTTATCTCCCATAGATTTTTTTTTACGGACGCTTAAAGAGTGGTTTTTCATGTTTTTCAAGAATTATTTTGAGGGTTTAAAATTAATGAAAACTGTTCTTTTAGATAAAATTTTGTTGGGAAGAATTTTTTTTCAATTTTTAACCAATTTGTATTAAAAAATATGAAAAACGACGATTTGGAGTGCCGTTAAAAAATCGGCTATGAGAAGTAAAATTGAAATATTGTTTTTTAATTATGTAAAATTTATGCTTCACATCCATTTCAGGAGGGTTTCTCTCAGAAAAAAAAATTTCCTTCATGGTTTTTCAAAAAATCGTGAAAAAAAACAAAAAAATTGGCGTTTTTTAAAACCCTCTTAAAAAAAGAAAATTATGAAAAATTTAATAACAATGATAGTTTTGCAAGTTAAAAAATTAAGTTGGAAAGCTAAAATTTTTACCACATGATATTGATATAATTTCGCAACTACTTGACCCCGGCAAAGTTCGCAGATTTCCAAAAAAAACAAAATATGGCCCACCCTATTGTCTAGCACATTTATCCTTTCGTAATTGTATAAAAGGGTTTAAAACTTGACATTTACATTTAATGAAGTCCGAATGTGCGGAATGTCCCTTTATGGGATATTGGCTAGAATGGGTAGAATTTCGGTTTTTTTTTTGAAAATCTTCAATCGACGAGTTTACAATGGTTGCGAAATGATCTCAAAAGAATGTCATAAAAATTTCAGTCTTCGAATTCAATTTTTTAAACTTACAAAACTTACTTAAAGTTCAAAAAATTTCAAAAATTTTCAAGAAATCAAGTAATTAATATGTTTGATTTTTTTTTTCCAAAAATGGAATTATTATACATATTTGAGCTTAAAATGATCATTGGTGATAAGTTTTCATCATCGCTCCTGTTTTCAGCGGTTTTTAAAAAATGTCACTTTTTGCAATTTTTCAACATTTTCTGAAAAACTACGGAGGAATTTTTTTTTTTTGAAAAATGCCCCCCGAAATGAATGCAAGACATCAATTTTAGATGATTAAGCGCAATATTTCTATTCTATCCTCCATACACGACTTTTCATGTTTTTTTCATGACTTTTGCAAGAATTTTTTCACATTATTAAAATTTTTTTTTCAGCATATCCTTCATAAAATAGTCTAAGTACACTTACCTTCGTCCATTTAAGATCTGTTTTCCCAACTTTTGCCTTTTACAGGGGTTCTCAGTTGGTAATTCAGCGTACAAAAATACAGTATAAATGACTGAAAAAATGAAAAAAAAAATGAAAAATCGCTTTAAAGAGTTTAAAAAGGGTTAAAAAGGGTAAAATGTGTTCCTTAGGATGAAATTTTTTTCAAAAAAACATTTCCTTAATATTTAACAAATTTATTTTAAAATAATTAAAAAAAAAAGACCTTTTTGAGTAAATCTAAAAAATTGTCTGTGAGGCATATAAAATCTAAGTACTGAATCCATTTGAAAGGGGCTCTTATCCAAAAAAAAATTCCTTCATAGTTTTTTAGAAAATCGTGAAACATCCCAAAAAGAGACCTTTTTTAAAAAACCCTGAAATGAGGGGTGATGATGATGAAAACTTGTTGTCAATGATCATTTTGAGTCAAAATATGTATAATAATTCCATTTAAAAAAAAAAAATTTTTCGATTTTTTGAAAATTTTTGAACTTTATGTTATTTTTGCAAATTTGAAAAATTGATTTAAAGAGCTGAACATTTTTTTAAAGTCAGTGACCCCGCCGTTTGCAAATTTCCGAAAAAAGCAAAATTCGGCCCACCTTAGTACTGACTATTCGTTTTACAATTAACCTCTTCCCCTATCCCCTCGTTACTTATTTCAAATACTGTAAATGTAACAATTCTTGAAACACAATTCATGAAAATCATGTTAAAAAATTATTGCAAAACGTTGATTTTTTCGAATTTTTGTAGAATATTTTTTTCAAGTGGTTTTTCATGTTCTCAAACAAAAGTCGTAAAATATTATTGTAAATTGATAAAAATTGAAGTTTAACCAGCAAACAGTCGAACACTTGAAGAAAAATTTCGTACATTTTCGCTTTCTTGCCATTCCATAAATTTTTTTTTGAAAATCTAAAAATAGGTATAATACTTTGTTATTGGCTAAAAAAATTTTTAATTCTTTATTTTAATAAAAGGTCAAAGTTTCAACATCGATTATAATTTTTAAAAAATTTTTTAAACAAAACTGGTAATTTTAGTTCTTTTTTTTTTAAAAATAAAGTTCGAAATTTTATCAAGCTCGAGTAGGTAGGTAGGTAGGTAGGTAGGTACATTACATGTACGTTTTATGGCAAGTTCATATCTTTAAAAAAATTATCGCGTACACATTTGCGTATTATTACAATACGTAGATACATATGTGCATTCATATTTTTCACAAATTGTCGACTACAAAAACGACGAAGACAATAATAACAACAACAACAACAACAGCAACCACATCGACGTATCGTTAACTCGATGTAATAACGTGTAAATCTGTACGAATTCCAAAAATACGTCTACAATACGTTTACTCGTTCGACTTCGAAAGAATTTTCAACGAGCGTACGTGTACGTAATTTTCTCATAACGACTGTACACTGGTCAGTGGTCTTTGCCATATGAGTAATATGGTTGTAAATGGCGGGCTAGTTGTTGGCCACCGACCAAGGGGAAAATGCTATCCTACGGATTTCTTCGTATATCGTATACGTACATTCGCGTACCATAAATCGAATTATAAACAATCGAGATTAATTTTTAACTTCGGCCTTCGATGAAGTTTATTAATATTATACGAGCGATGTACGCGATAAATGCCGTCGATTATTTTGCCATAGTTTCCGCACAGTAGCTGGTGCCGGAAAAATTGCAATTTTTACGATTTGGCCTGGATTCTGCTGCGCAAAATTTCAAATAGGTAGTTTGTAGAGTTGAAAATGTGCCATAAGGTAATGAGAGAAAAAAAAAAAGTTTCAGAGTGTATTTTTAATGTGTATTAATTGATGATAATTGAGTATATTATGAAGTCAGACTACTGTGTAGTATATGTACCCATAATGTATGGGTAATTGGGTACGTACGTACGGAGATGGTGATATTTTGAGAACTCTCTTTGCTCGAAGGTTTTTTACGCTGAAAATTACTCCGTAGGATAAGTGAAATCTTATAATATGTACGAGTTGCGGGTCATTTGAATGAATAATAATAATGATAAAAAAAAAAGTCGCACAATGTAGCGGTGCAGTGTATATGCATGAATGGAATTTATGGATACTTTGAAATCCTTAAATGGTGATTTGTACCTTGAGGCTGGTCGTGAATATGGAAGATGAACGTGTTCACCCAACAGGAGCCATCAACAGGTGTAGTTATAGTAGCTCTAGCTACCTATTGAAGAATCTGGTCAAATACCACCGAGCGAGGTATTGAGCATTATTAAGCTTTGCATGAGAAGAAATGTTGGGTATTTTGACGCTGAAAGTAGGTACTCTATTTTTGGATCTTTTAATGCTCTTGTTCAGAGATGATATTTAGTTTTGAAATTGGTTCATGTATGTACGAGTTACGAGTGTATAATTATACGCCGGTACTTATTTTTTTTTTTTTATGTTTGGAAGTACACGAGAATTTATTTATTAAATTTTACCGGATACGTTATGCAGTATGCTTACAATTTTTACTTTTCTCTTGCATTAATGAAATGCATAAAATTCTTATAAACACGATGGTAAAATTTACTTCTGCATTATATCGACTTAATTTTCTTTATTATGCGTAAAAGTCATGAAAAATATTCAGACTGAAACTACTTAATCGAGAATAAATCAGGCTAATAAAAAAAGCATCGTATCAGCCTGACTTTCGTGGCATACTACAATCATGAGAATTGAAAAAAAGCACAACTTTGCGATGCTTTTTTCCTTATCGACATTAAGGATAGGAATGGTTCAATGGGGCTATAAAGTCTAAATCCCCAAAAGGCACATCTAAGATCCTTACTGACTGTACATACCTACATTCAATTTCGTGGCCCACTTTGGAGGGCACTTATGCGAGAAAAAAAATTAGAGATTATAAAAAACCACCAAAAAACCACAAATTTAGCACTGTGAGGGGGTGTAATAGGGCTGAAAAGTCGAGACCACCAAAAGGCATATCAAGGATCTTTACTGACTGTATATATTTAATTTAAACTCTCTAGCTCGATTTGGAGGGGAGTTATGCGAGGAGCAAACTCGAAAAACTGTAAGAATGAGAAAACCTGAATGAAAAATAACATTTCCGGGGTTGTGAGGGGGATGACCGCCAAAAGGCACGTCTGGCCCCCTACTAAATGTAGATACCAAATTTCAACTTCCTCGCTCATTTTGGAAAGGAGATAAAAGAGGAACAGTCCTTTTTCAACGTCAAAGAAGGGTAAAAAACTAATATCTTCCCCCCTAATTGACCTAGGAGGTTGATTATGGCTTAAGAAGGAACAATTTTTGTGGCTTTGGCCTCTCAGCAGCCCGTCTCCCAAAAATGGGGCAAAACTAAATTTTGACTCAAGGTCATTCCCACTCATGTGTACCTAAGCCGGCGCCAAAGTGAGCTGATTAATCGAATGGGAGCGATTTTGACCTGTATCAAGCAGAGTAAATGATGTTAATGTTCGGTGAAAAAATAAATAAAAATTAAAACAAATATTTGACATGGCCAAAAATTGTCTTAATGATCTTCTAGAACCCCGAAACGTATTTTTTGTGAACCCCCCTCCTCCTCCACCGCCTTTGGACCATAGAATGTAATAGCATGGTTTTCATTGACAATATGACATAGAAAATCAAGCTAAAAATTGGTATTCGTAATCGTATACCAAGGATCCTTTAAAAATCAACCTTCTACGATTCGTTTGAAAAAGAAAAAAAAAGTTTTTTGACCATTGAAAATCAATTGAAGTGTTTAATATGCTAATCTGTTTCTTTACTAACCTAAGAACATACAATTTGTCGTTTAAGTTTGGTTTATGTCTGTAAATAAATTAAAATTACTACAAAAGAAAGGGTAATTGTTTATCTGTTCTTTTTCTCTGTCGTAAAGAATGGTCATAATTACCCTATCACCTTCTTCTCCCCATACTCTCGGTTTTTAGATTTTGAAAAATTGGATTTCTAAATATTTAGATATTCCGCACGTGAACTTTTTTCACTCATCGAATTTGATTTGAATAATGCCGAGATGTATCGAGGGAGATGAAAAAAAATCCTCGAAACCAAAATATTGGCTGAAAAAATTGAATAATTGTAAATTTTTTAAAATTACACTAGACCACAATGGCATGGGCAGAGCAAACCGACAGGTATGTCTTCTTTTTGGATCAGAAAAATTTCTAATTATTGTTACCAGATTCATAACCAAAACCATTGAAATCGTTTAATTTTTCTCGGTACAAAATTTTGAGAAATACTCGCTCTTTTCGATGGTTAAAAAATTTTGCCCTTTTTTCACTTGAGCCTGGGCATGCATAGATTACTTACTCATATTCATTTTCAGAGTGGAGATTTGAAAAAGTGACATTTTCATCATGTACCATGCATATGTCTGTTGAAAAAATTGTATGGCTCATTCCCCCAACTGAAGAAACTTTGATTACCTTCATTGATAAATTCTTAGCTACACTATTTTTAAAGTGTTTCAATTTTAGTAAGTTGATGGCAAAAAAAGTAAAAATTGACGTCAAATGAACGTGGTGAAAATTTGGCATTTGTAAATTGATCCTTGCTTCACTCCAAAATGCTTCAAGATTTCAAAATAAAATTAAAAATCAAAAAAATTTTTTTTGATATTTCTGCAATTTTCTGTCTGATTTTTTATGTCATATTGTAAATGAAAATCAAGGTATCATGAATATGGAAGAAGGGATATCAACGAAATTCGTTTTAAGGTCCCAGAAGGCCATTACAACCAATTTTGGCCATGTCAGATATTAATTTTTATTTTTTATTTATTTTTGTATCCCCCCCCCCCCCCGAAGACTAAAAACATACATTCTACTCGATCTTGACCAAAATTGCTCTAATTCGATCAATAGGCTTAATTTGTTGACAGATTGGATATATTTGAGTAGGAATAACCTTGGGTCAAAATTCAGTTTTGCACAAATTTGGGGGAAAGAGTGCCGATGAGCTGAAATCGTAAAAATTGCTCCTTTTTCAGTCGATTGATAGACAATCTAAAGTTGTATAACATATCCAAAAATCAGCATCCTAGATCAATTAGGAGGAGAAATATGAGGGTTGGCCCCTTTTTTAACCTGGAAAAAGGGTTGCTCCTCCCTTATGTCCTCTCCAAATTGAGCTAGGAAGTTGAAATTTGGTAAGTAGACTCGATAGGGGCCATAGATATTTTTCTTGGTGGGTTTTGATTTTTCAGCTCCATTGCACCGCCTCATAGTACCGTTGATGCTCTCTTCTCCGTCCACCATCAGTCGATAAAGTATGGGGTTAATTTCCGTTGATAATAAGTCGTAGAAAATCAGGTTAAAAAACGGAGAAGTTGCTCAAAAAACTGAGGTTTCCACCCTATCAGTGTAGGGCGTGGTCCAATTATACAGGAAATTATTTTTATTTGAATTTTTCACGGGTCGCTTCCCAACAAATTTCATTATATCATAAAAAGACTAAATTCAAAGTTTACTGGGGGTGGAGTGAAAAAAAAGCATGCTTCGAATTTTGGCCAAACTCACGCAGGTGGTTGAATTTGAGTTGAAAACCCATCCTACAGAATTGATTGCTGTTAGCTGAAAGAGGGGCGGGGGGGCTGGAACTATAGGTCCTCAAGGTGAGGTCATTAAAAAAAAAAAAAAAAAAAAAAAAAAAAAAAAAAAAAAAAAAAAAAAACGCAGTTTTTCCTCATTTACACTCCCTAAAAATGGTGTAGGACGTCGATCGTAGAGCTAAAAAGATGTGATTTGAGATTATGCGTCTACCTAGCGTATTTTCGGTTCAATCTGAGACCACTTTTGGCCCTACACCAGAGGGTTGAAAAGAAAGTACCTATTACCTCAAATACGTTTCCAAAAATTTTTTAGCTCGAATAAGTGAATTTAATTTGAAATAATTGGATAGTTTGGCATAGCAATTCTGCCAACCTGGAAAATAATTTTTTTGTTTGTTCAAAATGCTAAAACTTGAACAGCTTTGAGTGACCTTTAAAAATGTTTAAATTGTATTATTTTTTTTTTCACCAAAAGGAACAAAATGAAAGGGCAGTTCATTGGCTTGCATAAAATTTGCGACTAAACCGCACCCTACTGTCAGGGGAATGCAATAGGACTTGAAAAGTTGGAATCCTCAAAAGGCACACATCTGGCACACCAGAATCTACCTACCAAAATTCAACCATAACTACCTCATTTCGGAGGGAAAATAATGGGAAGAGCAAAGTGGAAAAATGAGAAAAATTCCCCAGAAAAGTACGTTTTCTAGGCTTTGAGAAAAGACAATGCGGATGATAAGTCCAAACCCCCTCAGAGCCTCCACTGGATCTACATGTCAAATTTCAAGCTCTCAGCTCAATCGTGGGGGGGGGGATATGTGAGGTTGTTTTTCGAATATGTTGTAAAACCTTTGATTCTTTGTTGATTGGTTTAAAAAAGTATAATTTTTGAGGTTTTTGCCCCCCCCCCCTGTACCCTCTGCGCCAAATTTCAACAAGACTAAATTTTTACCCAATGTCATCCTCACTCATACGTAACTAATCTGTCTCGAATCTAAGGCTAGTGGCGAAATTTTAGTGATTTTGATCTGTATCCGGAGGAGTAGATAATCTTTATCTGAACTGTGAAGCAGGTCATGAACTCGTGATCTTTTAAAGATTTCAAAATGTTGTAGGGCTTACGTTTGTGTGAGATTACGAAAACTACGTATGTAGGTATCTGGCTAGCTACCTTCCAGAAAAACCTGCAAAAATAAATAACGATGACGTATCAATTCGACGTACATATTTATTTAGTATTTCAAAGAAATTCTTAACGTTCGAAATAGATTCTAAAATACCTTCATTACTGCGACACTGTGCTCGGTCAAAAACTGCACATAAATCCATCATTGAAATTAATCAAAATAGGTTAATTATCGAACGTTAGTGTAAGGATGAAAAAAAAAAAACTTGCAAATCGTAACCTATTTAACTTGGATTTTTTTTTACGAACGTAATAAAATAAGCGTGGGTAATGTGCATCTGCATTTTACCAGTACGTACGAATACTTTAAAATACCAGTGCCAATTTTGACACAATGTGTGTACTTGTTGAACTAAAAAAAAGTAACAATGCCCTTAAGCGTTCAGCAGGCAGGCACTAGTCGGTAGCTAATAAATTTCACGTTCGAGTGTCATAAAAAAGTATCATAATATAGATTTTCAATGTAGAGTATTAGCAAAACTAATACTTCTTTGACGTAAAGCTAATCGAACATAACACGTATAGATATCCTACAGCGAGTTAACAACGTACTTTATACCAGCAATATATTTCACGCCTTCGTGATAATAAAGACGTTTTCGATAATCGAACAATATGTACGTTAATTTAATAGCAGTACAATATACAGAGAGGCCTTTTAGAATTGAGCCAACTACCTCCCTATACTGTACGTACGTAGGTACATATAAAAGATATCTTCATATAAGGGAAAATTGTCACACATAATATAACGATGAGGATATTGGTATCGGAAGCTGATACAATGTCGCTCTGGTTCAAGTTCAAAGAAATGTCTCGTCGGCGATATAATTTGGCGAAGAGAAAATTCTCAACACGCTGTTTGGTCGGCTGTTTGAAAATAATTTATGATTGTTAGCCAGCTACGTATGTACGTATTATACTGTACAAAGCTGACCTTCCTATTTCATAGAATATCGTGTTCGGCTGGTCTTTGCCATATAAAGCTTGTATAGGCTTTACAAATGAGAAAGAGAGAGATTCGAAGTTGCATTACCGTTAACTTCCAGTACGTTAATATTCCAGTTTAACGATGCGGACATGATTTCATTTGACGCGGTATCGGCATCGGGCACCACGTCTTCGGTCGCGGAAAAATCCTCGCGAATGTTTTTTTTTCTTTTCTTCTTCTTCTTCTCCTCACTCGATAATTGGTAAATAGCGATGAAAATCTTTTAGGTTGGAAATTAAATACCAGTGTGAGAGTGTATGCGTTTATCTGTGTGTATAGTGTTGGACTACCGAACTAACTAGATGGGTGGTATCGATACGATGGCGAGATATTTAATTATAGACTAATAGAACGTCGTTCAAACAATGTAAACGAATTATAATCCGATAAAAAAAAAAGTTTCACCTGGAATGTTTATTTATTTTTTTTTCACGAACGATTTAATAAAAAATTATTAAAATTTACCATTTCCATGTCGAGTTTTAAAATCGAAAGGAAGATGCTGAACATATATACATATAAGTACCTAAATTATTGTCGCTGAAATAATTACTTATAGGTACTAGCTCACAGCACACCGTAACGAGCATTTGTCTTTTTAGTGTTAAAAACAGGGATGTCTTTTTTTTTCTTCTACGTCGAATACATACATCATTTGGACTCGTAAAAGTCTACCTTATATACATTTGAGCAGACATTACCTATAATAAAACGCATGTTGGAGGGTTTGCAGTTAAATTAATGAAGAAAATAAGCAAGGGAATACGCCTAAACAAGAAAAAAAGTATCCTCGAAAGGGATGTTTTTACCATACGTCGTAGGTGCTGAATCACATTTAGAATTAGCAGCATGACATCATTTCGTCTGTCAGACAAACGTCAGCCACGCCTCGACCAAAAATAAAAACCGCACTCGCACGAAATATGGACCTACGAGTAGAGAAATATGCCTACTTACAATTAAGGTAACAACTTTTTATTTATTTATGTTTTTTTTTTTTTTTTCAATTCTTGTGATCAAAAGACAAGATTTTTGATTCGTAACAAAGCTAATGATTCAGACACGAGCTACGCAATATACGTAACTACGTAGTAAGTCCCAAGTACAAGGTGGTGTTTGCAAATCGTGCCTTAAGAGAGTTTCGAACTGTTCGAGTTGAAAAATTAACTTCTCGTTTCAGACATGAATACGATGATAGATATGTACCATTGTGCCTAGAATAACCGATGTTTTGGCCACTTGTAGAATCTTTGATTAAGCAAATCTGTATTCGGCAAGGCATATAACACGATATCAGTTTTCGGTTCCTAGAAGTTCATTTTCATCTACGAACAGCACCAAGTGAAAAGTGAACATCATACGTATGTTGATGTGCCTGTTACAGGATTGGTTTCCGGGATGTCTACTGTCTATACTGGGTCATGAAAGTCGTGAAAAAAGTCATAAAATTTGTCCAAGTTATAAGAAATGTTCAAGCGAAAGGGTTACTTTCGTTATTAATGTTTCCTGAAAGTTTTGCCCTCATTTTACTCGAACTGTATCGTTGCATTCATGAAATGACTCAAAAAGCCAGTGGTGACCAAGTCTGAAGTGGACCTCGACGCCCATGATATTATTAAGTAACCATACGAGGCACCTAATAATCTACATCATCTCAGGTAGCGATTTTAAAGCAGTCTAACTGTGATTTTTTTTATCCAAAAAACAAAAACATAAAGATTTTTGAAAAGTTTTTTTTCCCCCCTATTGCTAATGAAAAGTAGACTATTATCGTCTACCTGCCTATGGCGGGTGGGGAGAGGGAGGCATGAACATCAACAAAATTCGTGTTAGAGTACGAGAAAACCGTTACGACCATTTTTGGCAATGTCAAATACACGTTTCTATTTTTTATCTATCTCGCCGCCAAATAAAAATCATATGATCACCTCGATACCGACTGAAAATCGATCAAATTCGGGAAATAGGCTCCGATTAGCGGAGCATTTGATATTCTGGAGTGGGAATGACCTCGGACCATAATTCAGTTATACCCAAATTTGGGAAAGGAGATGCTGAGGGTCTAAAAACGCAAAAATTGTTCCTTTTTGAACCAATCAATAGACAATCTAAAGATGTATAACATATGCAAAAATCAGCCTTCTACGTCAATTAGTAGGAGAGATATGGGGGTTTCTCTCCTTTTTGGCCTTGAAAAAGAGCTGTTCTTCCCTTACCTCGCCTCCAAATTGAGCCAAGAAATTGAAATATGGTATGTAGACTTAGTAGGAGCCATGAATGTGCCTTTTAGGGGTTTCGACTTTTCAGACTCATTTTGCCCCCTTACAGATGTTTTTTTTGTGTATTGAGTTTGTTCCCTGATACATCTCCTCCAAATTGAGCTAAAAAGTTGAAATTTGGTACGTAGATTCAGTATTGATCGTACATGTGCATTTTTGCAGTTTTTAGATACTTCCTTTCATTATTCCATGAGTGGAAAATTCGGATATCTTCTTAATTCATGAAAATCTGGCTCACTGAAAAACTGATCTTGGTTGTAAATTTTTTTAGTATTTCTTTATTTTGAGCTGAGACTTGGCAATTTGAACGACTTTTCCATTATTTTAACTGAAAGATAATCCTAATTCAAGTTTTTTGAAAATATTTCTTTGGTTTCTCCTGTTTTTAAATTTATTTTCTAAAATTATTTCCGATTTTTTATAGTTTTTGATTTAAAAATATATTTTGCATCATTTTACTCTTTAATACGGAAAGTTAACCTTATTCGAATTGCTTTTTTGTGATTTTGAAAATTTTTTTCACACCATTTGAGCGGTAAACAGGCCTGGTTTTCTTTCATATTCTCAATGAAAACCAGCCTATTACAATCTATAAATCTACGGTCGATGAGAGGGGAGGGGGTGGGTCAACAATATCCGTTTTGGGGACCTAGAAAATCATTGCGACCATTTTTGGCCATTTCAGATATTTATTTTTAATTTTTTTTTTTCACCGAAACTAAAAATTATGTGCTCAGATCCATACCGACCAAAATCGATCAAATTTGGGAAATAGGCTTAGATTGGCAGGTGATTTAATATTCTGGAGCGGGGATAACCTACAGTGGAAATTTGGTTTTATCCAGATTTGAGGGAGAGGATTCTGAGGGGGTAAAATAGCAAAAATGTTTTTTTTTTTAGCCATTCTATAGACAGTTTAAAGTTGTATAACATATCCAAAAATCAGCTTCTTAGGTCAATTAGAAGGGGAGATATGGTGTTTTCCTCATTTTTGACCATGAAAAAAGGTTTTTCCTCCCCTACCTTCCCTGAAAATTGAGCTAAGAAGTTGAAATTTGATATGTAGACTTGATAGAGGCCATGGATGTACCTTTTTTGGGGGTTCAGACTTTTTAGACCCATTGCGCCTCCTCACACCTCAGAAATGTATTTTTTTGGTAAGTTTGCCTCATTTTTTGAGTTCATTCCTCACATAACTCCCCTTCCAAACTGAGCTGGGAAGTTAGAAATTTGGTATGAGTCGTGAATGTGCCTTTTGAAGGTTTCAACTTTTCATCCTCATTGCACCCCCTCACAATCCCAAAAAATTTGTTCTTTTTTGATTTTTTTCTTATTTTTTGAGTTCGTTCCTCTTATATACCCCCCCCCCGGCTTTTTGGGTTATGAAGGTTAAATTTCGTATGCAGATTTTAGCTAATGTCCTGGATGTGCGTTTTGGTGGTGTCGACTTTTCAGACCCTTAGGCTCATTCAACCCCCTCCCCCTCTCCCCAATAACCACCCTTACCACTGATTAGGTAAACAGCATCGCGAAGCAATACTTTTTTTCAATTCACTTAATTATAATATTTTATGAAAATTAGGTTCGCTATGCTATTTTTTTATTATTTTACATTTTGAATGTATGAAAATAGTTTTATGAAAAGTTAATTCAGTTTTGGCCTATTTTTCAAACTTTTTCTGTTCTTTTTTTTTTTATTATTTTATCTTCATAACTTGAGAAATTGAAATGTTTCCAATTTTATTTTAGTTTTTTGCGTTTTTTGAGCTGTAAAATGACATTTCAATGGGCTGTGTAATTTTTATACCTTGAAGGTGAAAGATTATTAATTTCTGAACAATATTTTTTCGTTTTTGAACATTTCCACACTCTGCACTTAGATTTTCACGAATTGAACCTCACCTACCCCTCCCAACCCAAAATCATGTCTATATCAAAATGTAGGGCATTTCCAACTTCCAAAAATTAATTTCACTAACCAATGATTTGGGAAATAGAGGCAAATGCTCTTCTCAACAAGGGTCTCTGCAGTACAAAGAACAGTATATCCCAAAAGGAATGTAAAATAAATTGATTCTTTGGAGTAATGGTGTATGAACGAGAGGCATCTGAACCCTTCATCTTCGAAACTATCAAAATTACTGATTTAGATTTAAAAAAAATGATTTTCAGTGGTGAGCACAGAAAAAATACAAATTATTTTCTAATTCAAATTTTGTTGACAAGCTTGAACTTGAGGTTACCAATTTTATTATTTTTAAATCTTGATATAAATAATTAAACAAGCTCACTTCGCGTCGGACCATTATCGTATCGTTGAAAACTCTTTAAAAGATATTTAGAATCTAGAAAAATGTGGATTTCCTGTGTGAATGCTCCACAGTGTACGTATATTTTCGGTGAGTTTACTTCCAATTTTTTTATCAGTAGAGAGGATTACCATATAGGTCTAAGCTAATTTCATGGTTAAGTTGAAAGGAAAGTAAAGATAGATAAAAAGTAAACAAAGTCAAAACACGAAAATTTTCTTCCTACAATTACGTACACCAATCTTGTCTGTAGACTTGTGTTCATCTCTTCTCACGTCACATTCTACATAATACCGTCGACTTTACTACAACCAAGAAGTTGAAAATAAACGAATAAATCCGTCCGATTCGAATGTTAAGCACGAAATTCTCACCATTTATTCGTGTAAATAAATCGATGCTGAGACGATATACCAGCGATATATAGAGATACAAGGTATGTTTCTAAAATAGAAAAAATTTACTCGTCGTGTTAGGCGATTTACACCACGACGACATTTTGAACTTTTTATATCTGTTTACTTACAGCCATTCACGATCTGTTATACTCGTCGTCGATATTTTCCCCGCGCATTGGGATAAAAATAGAGTCAAAGTCGGCGCGTAATAATGATTTCGAGCAAATTAACTCGCCATTAATCACCGAAAAACGATCATTAGTTACGTCTAGCAAGCAACGAAACCTTAAGGTTACACGTCTATTCGTACCTTCGTAATTCTTTACGTATATATTATGCCATGTTTTATGGAAAAAAATTAATAACGTTTTGTTCATCTTGAGATAAAAGAATAAATTAAATGTGTACGATACGGGTAATGGTAAGGGTAGGGGTAGAGGTACGCGTTGCCTGTTTTTAAACTGATTTTCTATGTCGTCATATTGTCTATGAAAACCAGGCTATTACAATCTATCGAATAACGTCGGTTGAAGGGAAGAATACCAACAAAATATGTTTTGGGGTCCCAGTAGACAATTATGACGATTTTTAGCTATGTCAGATATTTTTTTTTTTTTTTTTTTCAAACATTAAAATCATTTACTCTGCTCGATACCGACCAAAATGGCTTCGATTCGGTCAATCGACTCAGTTTGGCAGCAGGTTAGATATATATGAGTGGGGATGAGCATGGGTCGAAATTCAGTTTTGCCCCCGTTTTGGGGGAGGGGGTGCTGGGGGCCAAAAACACAAAAATTCTTCTTTTTTGAGTCAATCGATAGATAATCCAAAATTGTGTAACGTATCCAAAAATCATTCTGATAGATCAATTAGAGAGGGAGGTTTCTCCTTTTTGACCTTGAAAAGAGGCGTTTTCTCCCCTATCTCTCCACCGAAACCAGTTAAGAAATTGAAATTTAGTGTGTACATTTAGTAAGGGCCTTAGATATGCCTTTTGGGGGTCTCGACTTTTCAGTCCCATTTCATCTCCTCACAGCTCCAAATATGTGGTTTTTAATCGTTTTTTCTTATTTTTTTGAATTCGTTCCTCGCATACTCCCCTCCAAATTGTATTGGGAACTTGAAATTTGGTATGTACATTAAAGTGCCAGCAAAATTTTTAGTTTCGATTTTTTTCTGTGCCACCCCCCAAAAATGTTCCTTTGGGCTTCAAAAAGACCTTCAAAAAACTTTCAGCTCGAAAAAATAATTTTAACCCATGGTGACTAAAGCTTTAAGTTTCACATGGTTGTACTCACATAGCCTGTTCATACTGCAAAAAAAACTTGAATTTTTTCAACTCTCAACCTCTCTAAAATGGTGCTTTGATCTTCGAATAGGCCTCTAAATTGCTCAGACTTGAAAAAATAATTTTAATTCATAAATACTTGAGGTTGAAGTGGTTGATGAGCTGATATAGGTACATATGTTTAAAATCATGGCATATTTCAGAAAAAAAGACATTACGATTTGATGAATTCATATCATTCTGATACTTATAAATACCCTTAAAATGAATATGTAAGGTCTTGTAGTCCCAACTCTCCTCTCCCTCATGCCACTAGAGGTATGTAATTCATGATACTAGAACCACATATTATTAAAAAAATCTTTACCAACAAATGTGAAGAAACTGTATTAAATTAGATACCTCTGTGCTGGTTTAAATTTTTAAAATCCGATACACGTATTACCAATACCATGCGTCCCATCGCATAGTGGAATGAAAAAAACAGCTGGTCAAAATTCCAAAAGCTCGTTATATTGGGTTTTTGAAGGTGCTAAATCCATTTGAATCCCAATACTCATAGGGATCTCACAAAGCGTGGGTAAAAACTCATGTGTAATTTTTTTTCGAGTGGAATATCAAAATCTTTAGTGTTTGACCTTTTGATTTCA
Organism: Ferrisia virgata; assembly: GCA_900060175.1. Lineage (NCBI taxonomy): Eukaryota > Metazoa > Arthropoda > Insecta > Hemiptera > Pseudococcidae > Ferrisia > Ferrisia virgata. Next base: position 21,323 of record FIZR01012403.1, read on the forward strand.
AATTTGCTACCTATTTGACTCAAACCTCAAACAAAATCCATGGAAATGGGTCAAAACTCAAAGTATGTATTGTTCGACCTTGTAATTTCAAATTCGAAGGTGGTTTGGCTCACATTGTGAGGGAGGTTGCATAACAGCAGAGGAAAGCTTTGAATTTTTAAAATTCACCTCAGAAAAATTAATGAATGTGTTTTTGACTTGCTGATTGTTGTGTCTGGTGTAATTGGAATCTCAAGAGAGAAGAAATGATTTTCTGTTCAAAGGGGTTTTTGGATGAATAATCGACGTACTTTTGCATACTTGACTTTCAATATATATGTAGCCCAGTGTAGGAAAAAAGTAGTACTTTGAACTACTAAGTACTCACTTTTTTTCACGAGTACTACTATTCTCAATGATTCTCAAGTACTTGATTGATAAAAAAAATTAAAATAAATAACTAGCCAATAAATTCTAAATTCAATATCCCCTTTTTTTTAAAAAAAATAATCGCGTAATACCAAAATTCCGATATTATTTTTTCTTTTTTTTAAAAAGAGGGATGTTGAATTCAGAATTTATTTGCTAGTTATTTATTTTCATATTCTTACCAATCGTTTTTCAAACATGTCAAATCGAAAAGTCCTATTATGGCTCCATTCTTTTTTAATGCTAACTGTAATTGACTTCCATTGACTGCAAGCAATAATATTTATTTGATCGAAAGAGTATAAAAAAATGTTGAATAACAGAATATTGACTAAAATATGAAAAAAATCGTTGAAAATTGAGAAAATCACTGTTTCTACTGAGTAGTACTTTTGAGTACCACTAAGTACTACTTTTTTCTACACAAGACCTTATGTGAAAGACGTATACTTTCGTGTATTTCATTAATATTTTGCACCTCCATGTAACTTTTCAAGCAGGAAAAAATCCTTCAGAAATGTTTTTTAAAAGTCAGAAATGATCAATGTTGCCACAAATATCAATATAATTGAAGGAGTAATCGTATACTCCATAATTTTACTTGTACCCGTAATTGTTTTTTTACCTACCATTACGTACATTGCTGAAAGTTAAAATCGCCCATATTTTGAAAGGTAGCAAGTTGTGGTGAAGTATATGAAGTATACCTTTTAAATGAATAAATTTCAGTAAAACTGTCGCGGCATTTGTTGACATTTTTTACTTAATGCTTAAAGTATTTTGAAAACTAAGTATGCAATGGTATTTACTTCAAACATTGATTATTCAAGAGCATAAAAAATTCTGCCTAGCAATGCATAAACCAGAAACATCTGATTTTTATGCATAGATAATCCATTATTACATTGGTGGAGAGGGGAAGGGACCTTACTACGAATTTTCAACTAAATCATAATAATTTTACACAATGATTTTATTTAAAAAAACAACTTTGATTATTCTCAATACGTCGTTTGGTACGTTAGTATATTTGTAAAATTTCAAGGTCAAGTCGCTAAGAGTTAAAATTTTTTTATGAGCTGAAACTTTTTGAGGGTCTATTTGGAGCCTAAAGGAACATTTTTAGGGAGTGGAACATTGAAAAATTTGAATTTTTTTTGCGCTGGAAACAGGCTGGCACCCTAATGTACATTTAGAAGAGATCCTAGGCTGTGTCTTTTGGGGGCCGCGACTTCTTAACCCTATTGTACCCCCTAGCAATCCTAAATTTGTGGTTTTTCGGTCGTTTTTTCCAATTTCTATTGTTTGTTCGTCGCATAACTCCTCTTTAAATTGGGCTAAAAAGTTGAAATTAAATATGTAAGATCGGTAAGGATCCTAGATGTGCATTGGAGGGTGGGTTGATTTTTTAACCCCATTGACTCTTTCCTATCCTCAATGCTAATTACTGTAGTTGTACCACATCAAATCTTATGCTATATTTCCTGCGTCCTAGGTATATATATGAATTTTTTTTACAGGTATTCACATAGGTAGGTATACAATACGAATCATAACTGAAAAAAAAACTACACTATGTACATATAATGGGTGATTAATTCATTTCACGCCATAATACACTGTTGGTCATTATGAATAAGCAAGTTGCATTCGCGCGATGTGTGTTTCAATTTAATCATGTACGTCGGGCATTTGGTTATCGTCGTTTATTTGGATATAAGATACCTACAGGTACCTATCCGTAGGATACCTAACTTGTAATAGTATAAAAATTATACTCATTTATTTAAAATTCGAACACGTACCAAATGCTGCTGATGAACCGTCTCGACGTTTTAAATTCAAAATTATACCTAGGGCCTGAGAAGCGAAACGAAGGAGAACATCGTGATTCGGAAATGCGTGTTTGACTAAAAATAACAAACTATGTAATGACAATAAAGGATGTCGGTTCGACTGTTTGATGTTTAAGTTTGTACGAATGAGTATAGGTAGTACGTGTAAGAGTATACTCGTATATGAGACGTTGGTTAACGTGGATGATATTTTTCAGAGATGGGAGTCTCTCGAGTACGATATTTTCATACGTATATACTTGATAGAGATACAGATAGAGAACTATCTAAAATGTGCAAACATCTCGTAGCATTTTTTCTCGTATAATAGGTTACTGACCTTATGCGGTATAGGCCAAGGTCGTGTCCGGTATTCATTCATGCGATCGTGAGGATTTATGAATTATTCAAAGGCTTTTCCAATACCGTTGAAATAAGCCTAAAATTTTCTATATGGTATCGTGTCAAATTTCAAGGTCGTAACTAAACTTTATACCTATCTAGGTATATATGAGAGTTTCCGTGTGTATTTCCTTTCGTATTAATCGTAATACAATAGCACAGCGTAGCTTTAATGTCCTTCCTAATAGGCTAATAATTGTTAACGGGTGTTTGATATTTATTGTTTAAAGAGTGCAATTTTTATTATCAATTTATCCGATTAATCGTGTAAATACATGATACTATTTTATCGTTTCTGTGAGAGGCGTTACTTGGTAAATTAGAAGAATGTGGTCTATGGGTTATTAAAAAACTATGTAGCGTGCTTCTTGCGGGGCAGCTTCAGTTGCAAAATTCAAGTTAATGAACTTTCAGCTCCCTAATTCAATTTTTTTTTAAATCTGATTTTCTATGTCATATTGTTAATGAAATCCAGGCTATTCTATCGACCTTTGACGGATGAGAGGAGAGGGGAATATCAACAAAATCCGTTTCGGAGTCCAAGAAGACCATAACGACCATTTTTGGCAATGTCAAATATACATTTATATTTTTTATCTATCCCGCCCCCAAATAAAAATTATTTTCTCAGCTCGATACCGACCAAAATCGATCAAATTTGGGAAATAGACTTATTTAGATTGGCGGTAGATTTGATATTATGGAGTGGATTTGACCTCTGGTCAAAATTCAGTTTTACTCAAATTTGGCGGAGGGGGTGCTGAGGGGCTAAAATTGCAAAAATTGTTCATTTTCAAGCCAATCGATAGACAATCCGAAATTGTATTATATATCCAAAAATCAGCCTCCTAGGGCAATTAAAAGTGGAGATATGACGATTTTTCTGCTTTTTGATCTTGAAAAAGGGGCTGTTTCTCCCCTTCCTTCTCTCCAGATTCAGCTAAGAAGTTGAAATTGGCTATGTAGACTTAGTAGAAGCTATAAATGTGAATTTTGAGAATTTCGACTTTCCACACTCATTGTACCCTTACACGATACCAAAAATATGTCTTTTTGGCCAATTTACCTTATTTTTTGAATTTGTTACTCGGGTGACTCCCCTTAAAATTGGGCCAAGAGGTTAAAATTTTCTGATTGTGTTTTTGATGATGCGCTACATCCGTGTTAAAAGGGCTTCTCACAAAAAAATCTCTTCATAGTTTTTCAGAAAATCGTAAAAAAAATTGAAAAGTAACATTTTTAAAAAAAATTATGAAAAGAGGGGTAATAATGAAAACTTTTTGGCAATGACCGTTTTGATTTTAAGTAGCTTATTATAATTCCATTTTTGAACAATTTAAAAAAAAATATATTTCTTTTTGAAAATTGGATCTGAATTCTTGTTCATCGAATCAAATTACTTTTGTCAGACACTTTTTGAATTAATTTTACTCAAATTTTAGAAATCATTTTTTTGCTCCAATAAAGTGATTTTGTATAAAAGAATTTAAAGTGGTCTCTGATACTTTTGATTTTCCTTTCAATATTTTTTCATATTGGTGTTTTCATTCTTTGATTAGAAAAATCATCTTCGAGCGAGTTAAAAGAACCTAAATTATTATTTTTATGTTTAGCATTAAAATTTATCAAAAAGTGGATGAAAATTCATTTCAGAATCTTGGAAATGTTCTCAACTCCCAAATTTTTCATTTCTGTCTTCAAAAAAATTGAACACATCCCATCATAAAAAGTGAAAATTTCGGAAAAAATTTTAGAAAGGGCATAGGATGAAAAATCAAAAATGTAAAATTTTAAATCGATTAAGAAATTGGTGAGATTTTGGAAAATTATCGTTGTAAAATAAATGAATAAGGCTACGAGGAAAAAGAAAGAGAATTTTGACTTTTTGGGAAACAGTGGATTTCATAATTTTTTTAGTAGTTTTGAATCTCTAAAAAGTACATTATTCATATTTTTTAGCCTGATTTTCTATGTCATATTGTCAACGAAACCCAGGTTATTACAGACTATTAATTTACAGTGGGCGGGGAGGTGGGCTATCTACTAAATCCCTTTTGAAGTTCTAAACGACTATTAAGATGATTTTTAACCATGGCATATCTTTATACCCTAATTTTTTTAATTTTTTACCGATACTAAGAATCATCTGCTAAATTCGATACCGACCAAAATGAGTAAAATTTGGGCAGTAGAATTAGATTGTCCGCACATTAGATATTTTTGAGTGGGGATGACCTTGGATCAAAATTCAGTTATCTAGAAATTCAGGGGAGGGGGTTTAAGTGGAAAAAGCAGTCAAAATTGTTTATTTTTTGAACCAATCCTTAGAAAATCAACTGTTGCCTTATAATTTCAAAAATCAGCCTCCTAGGTCAATTAGGAGGGGGGATATCGGGGTTTTCTCTTTTTTGTTCTTTGAAAAAAGGCTATCCCAAGCATATCTCCGTCCCAAATTGAGTTAGGGGATTGAAATTTGCCACGCATATTTGGTAGGAGTCCTAAATATGCCATCCCACTTTTCACAGCCCTGAAAAAGTAGTTTTTTGGGCGGCTTTCCTTATTTTTTTGGGCATGTTCCTCTCATTTTTCCCCTCCTAATTGAATTAGGTAGTTGAAATTCGGCTTATGCATTTGGTAAGGGTCGTAGATGTGACTTTTTTGGGGGTTAAAACATCGCAGAACGCCTCTTTTTAGCCTGATTTTCTATGTCATATTGTCAATGAAAACCAGGCTATTACAATCTATCGACCAACGGCCAGTGAGGGGGGATACCAACAAAATCCGTGTTGTGGTCTTAGAAGACCATTAAGGCAATTTATTTTATTTTTTTCACTCGAACATTAAAATCTATTACTCCGCTCGATACCGATCAAAATCTCCCCAATTCGATCAATCGATAAAAATTGGCGGCGGATTAGATACATGTATAAGAATGGGGATGAACTTGGATCAAAATTCAGTCATGCTCCAATCCAGGGGAGGGGGTGCTGAATGGTCTAAAACGCAAAAATTGCCCTTTCTTAATCCAATTGACAGAGAATCAAAAGTTGCAGAAAATATCCAAAAATCGACTTCCCAAGTCAATTAGAAAGGGTGGTATGGAGGTTTTCCCCGGCTGTTCCTCCCCTATCTCCCCATCAAATTGAGCTAGAAAGTTGAAATTTGGTATATACATTTAATTAGGGCCCTAGATGTGCCCCCTCACAGTCCCAAAACGGTGGTTTTATCGGTTTTTTAACTTTTTGAGTTTTTTCAATTTGTTCCTCGCATAACTTCCCTCCAAATTGAGCTAGAAGATTTAGGCTTTTCAACCCCATCGCATCCCCTCGCAGTCTTGAATTTGTAGTTTTTTTGTCGTTTTTTCAAATTTCTAATGTTCGTTCCTCGCATAACTACCCTCCAAATTGGAGTAGCAAGTTGTAATTAGATATGTACAGTCTGTAAGGACCCTAGATGTGCCTTTTGGAGGTTTTTACTTTTCAGCTCCATTGAACCCTTCCTATTCCCAATGCCATTTTACGAAAATTAAGCTCGAAAAGCTGGCTCAAAAAGCAAAGCATTCCGATGCTTTTTTTTCGATTTTTTTTCTTTTTTTCCGTCAAACCCTGCTTTTTGATGAACGGCTTATCACATTAAACTAAACTTAACCAATTTAAATATTAAATATGGATAAAATATGTATGCTCTGTTATTAATCTCATCTTGCACCTTTCCAATGAATTCATCAACCCATTCTCGTTTCCTTTCGAATTCTCCTTTGATGTGGTAATAATTAGACATGCCTTTTTAGTACCATCGATCGATAAATGTGTGAAATATAATTTTTGAAAAATTTATCAATATAAACAGCTTTAATGGTATTTTCCAATAAAGACAGTTGCAATAAGCCGTCATTAGTTGATGCTTCTGTTGGGGATTTATTGCGATAATATTCGAGTATAATCACAAGGTACCTATATAATTTAACTTGTGGAATCGCCTTCCCCGCCTTCCGCAGCTTGTCCATTATCATCGCCTCCGTCGTCGGTGGTCATTACAACGTAAAGTAGGAAAACTGTGTAAGCTTGTCGAGACTTACCGAGTACTTACTTCAGATTAATACCTACCTATAAACAATTACCAAGTTAAGCGAACTGGAAGTAATGACGATGACGGAGGAAGAATGTAGGTAGGTACATTAGGTACATACACAATGCAAAGGTGAATTTTTTACACGTGTCAAAAGTTACCGACATATGTGTGGTGTCTATATACATAGGTACACTTTTTATACAGCTTACATTGATATCTCTTGTATACACACTTGTACCTTACTACCAATCTATATTTGAATAAGGAAATAAATAGTTACATACATTGAACGAAATGTTTTTGTATGTTTTCAGAGCAAAGATGTATTGGAATTGAAAATACTAGAACTGGTACCAGATTTAACTCTATTAGGAGAGACATTTGAAGAAGCATCCGAACTCGAAATAGCACATAATCATGTCATGAAACAGTTACAGGTTTGATACATTCCAGAGTAAATCTATCACATTGTTGACACTTGGCTTGCGATAAAAAAAAAAGAGCGTGGTTTATTATTATTATTTTTTTTTTTTCGTAAAATGCGTACAGATCATGCAGTAATGTAGTAATTGTGTGCGTTATTCTCGTATATTACTTGTATGTAATGTACATATGATTGTTACGAGCTGTAAACATATTGCGGCCTTGGTTCAGCGTGTTGAGATATAAACAGTACTGTAAAGTGTAAACTTATACATATATGTAAATGTACATAAGCTTATGTGTAATTAATATCTTCTCTCTTTTTTTTTTTTCATTTTAGAATAAACAGAGCCCTGTCGAGGAAATGTTAAAAAAAGCAGATCAAGTTATAGCCGACCAAAAACCCCAACCCGAAGTGTACGCTGCGATGGCCGATTCTCTGGGACAGGCGTGGAAAGATATACATTCGCATTTAGCACTTAGGAAGCATATTTTACATATGAATGTGACCTATCACAGGTAAGCGAGATTAGTAGCTGATGAAGTTATCTTAAAATCTTTGCGGTTCTAGTTCAAGCATCGAGCTATATACACGTAGGTAACCGCTTCTTAAGTTATGTGTTATGTTTTTCGAAGAAACCAGCGAACATTTTTTGATATATTTGTATTGTGACAAAATGTAAATATACGTGTACACGTGGGAGTGGTTTCCAAATTTGTAGCGAAATTTTTCTATAGCATTTTTTTTTGTTTTTCTGAATTGTTTTTAAAGTCGCTTGATTTTGAACCCGCATATTTTGTAAACCACTGAGAAGTAAATTTTATGAAGATTCATTTTCATGTATGTAGTATGTACCTAGACCTACGTAGTAGTACATCTACATACTGCGAGCTTCAATAAATGAGTCATGATAATTTATTATTTATACAATGAAAAACATCTGTTTTTCTTTAGCGTGTATCTTTGAAAATAACTTTCGTTGCAAAGTGTGGCAAATATGAGCGTTTGAATTATCGAAAAATTTCAACTGCGATTTTAAATGACGTATTGCATAGTTTTAACAGTGTTTGCAATTTTGTATTTTTATTTATTTTGACGTTGAAAAAGTTCCGGCTATTACAGACAGCATGAGAGAGAGTACATACGAAGTTCATTTTATGATCTAAAAAATTCATTGTTATGGTTTTTAGCCATGCCACTCCTGATAGCTTTGTTATTCCTGTGATTTTTTTCACCAGCTAATAATTTATTCCTTACTGAGCAACATATCGAATGAAATTACTCTATCATAATTGTGAATCAATTAATCGAGAATCAAGATTTGCTCAGCTTACCTAAAAAAAAAAAATCTAAAAAAAATCAGCCTTATTGTGGATAATTTCCAGATTTATGTACAAAAAATAAATCACAGCTCGCGTACTCGCTTTGCTAAGGCTGCTTGCCATACGAAAAACTAAACAAAAAACTACTTTTTCGAGGCTGTGAGAGGGTGCGATGGGTCTGAAAAGTCGAACCCCTCAAAAAGGCAAATTTACACCCCACCTACTAAATTTCAACTTTTTAGCTCAATTTGGAGGCAAGATAGGGGAGAAATGGCCTATTTTCAAGGCGAAAAAGTAAGAAAACCATCGTATTACTCCTCTTAATTGACCTAGAGAGGCTGATTTTCGGATTTGTTGTATAGTTTTAGATTGTCTATCAATTGACTCAAAAAGGAACAATTTTTACGATTACAGCGCCTCTTCACCCTCTCCCCAAAATTTGTGCATAACTGAATTTTGACCTAAAATCATCTTTACTCTAAAATATTTAATCCGTTGCCAATTTAAGCCTATTTTTCGAATTTGATCGATTTTGGTCGGTACCAAGCTGAGCAAATGATTTTTAATTTCGGAAGGAGAAAAAGTAATAAAAATAAATATCTAACTTGACGGAAAATGGCCTCAATAGTCTTTTAGCACCTCGAAACATCCCCCTCCTATCTCCTCATCTGTGGTACTTCGATAGATCCTAATAGCCTACTTTCCATTAACAATATAACAGAAAGCTACATAGAAAATTAGACTGAAAATTGCGATGCTTTTTGAGCCTTATTTCCATAACATAAAGAAGATATTTGAATTGTCCACAAATTTAATAGAAAAAAAAGTGCTCTGGGTTGTTTTTTCTTCAACAGTAGTAAGGGCACAGGTAGATATTGAACTGCATTACTGAAAACTCCCGAAAGGCACGTCTAGGACATAGACTAAATCAATATACCAAATCTCAACTTCCCTGCTCAATATGAAGGGTGAAATGATCCTGAAAAGTCGGAACCCTCAAAAGGCACATCTACGATGTATACTAAATCATCACAGCAAATTTTCATTTTCTAGCTCAATTTGAAGGGGAATTATGCGAGAAACAAATTCAAAAAATGAAAAAATTTGTCCAAAAAACCTCAATTTTAGGGCTATAGGGGGTTGCAGTGAGTCTGAAGAAAATAAAACTTGCCAAAGGCATATCTATGATCCTTTCCATATCTACATACCAAATCTTAACTTCCTAGCTTAATTTGGAGGGGTGATAGAGGAGGAACAGCCTATTTTGAAAGTCAAATAGAGGAAAAACTTCTATATTTCCCCTCCTAATCGACCTAGAAAGCTGATTTTTGGATATGTTGTATATTTTTGATTCATCTATCAATTCGTTTAAAAAGAAACAATTTTTGAGATTTTTATCCCTCAGCACCCCTCTCCTCTAAATTTAGACATGACTAAATTTTGAGCCAAGGTCATTCACACACATATATATCTAATGCACCGTCAAACTGGGCCTATTGACCAAATTGGGGTGATTTTGGTTGGTATCGAGCAGAGTAAATGATTTTAGTATTGAGAATAAAATAAATATAAATATCTAACAACGCCAAAAATGGTCTCAGTAGTCTTCTAGGCCCCCTAACCCGTTTTTTTTTTATATTTCCCTCCTTTCGTCCGGCTTTTGGCCGATAAACAGTAATAGTCGGTTGTCATTGACATTGTAACCTATAAATTTAGGTTAATTATTGTACTGAAGCAGTCAATACTGGGCTGGTTGGAGTTTCCACTTTTGTTAAACTTTGCAGAGTCAATTCATTACTCTTGCAGTACTTTTTAAGCAGCTTGAAAAACATAAACTTGGTATGCAGATTAAGAAAAGGTTCATGGTTTTTTGGCGGTGAAGGGGAAGAGAGGTCATTCTTTGACATGTTTAATACCTCTGTGCTCGTCGTTATTATTTTTTTTAGATCAAAAATTTTTTATAAAGTTTCGTAAAAAAAAAAGTTTAAAATTTGATAGTCATTTTTAGCAAGGTTTATTATTTTATTGTTACTATCTTTATTGGCGGAATTAACAATTTTTTACTGAACACACCGTATTGCTGAAATTGCTCAAGTTTGAGAATTATATCTTGTTCGAAGACGGAATAGATCGAAACCTGTTTGGCCATGCAAATATTATAAAATTAAAACTCGCTATTTACATAGATCAAAAAGGTACCAAAGATGCTTTGAGAGTAGGAGGAATAGAAGGTTTTAGCTTTTCGTCCTAAATTAGCTCAAATTATCAAGAAAAAAGAATACATCGATGTCATTTATGCTTATCTGAGATTTTCCCTCTTTTTTAAAGATATCTTCATAAATGATGCTTGATTATTGCTTTAAAAAATTTTTTAAATTATAAAATTATTTTTGTTATTTTTTTTTTTTTAGCAAAGCAGAAGCTTGCATGGAACGTATGCGAGCTTTAGAATTACTGTGCTTATCACCGATACCATCGAATGAAAATATGGTCAAAGAGAGCTTAGAATGTTTGCAAGAAATCAAAAAATCCATGCTCGAGTGTTTAATGGCGTCACTAAATGCTGGACAAAATTTGCTTGCAGCTCTAAATGAAATCGCTAACGAAAAGTCCCTCGATGCACGTCCTGGTCGTGTCAGAAAGTCAGCATTAAGCGGTAAGTTGCCCGTCATTTTTGATGGCAATATGGTAAAATTTCTTACAAGTCAATATTATAGGAATATATATAATTTTGTCTGTGAGTGGCAGGGGGGGGGGAGGAGGAACCAATGAAATAATATATGGAAAACTGCAGGCCCGACAGGGTGATTCCCCAAGGTTCAAATCATTACAAAAAAATCCATTGAGGTTAAAAAATTGCTTCTAGGTTAAAATATCAAGTACTTCCAAAATTTTTCTCATCCGGGTTAAAAAAAAAAATTAACAATAATCAATTTATAAGTAGTATTTTAATTAATTTTTTCAATTGTTAAAAATTATCTAAAAGAGGAGGGCCGCCCGGATTGAGTTACCTATTTCAATATAACGAACGATTAAAAAAAATTCAGTATCATTGTATATGATATACATTAATATGAAAAAAATGAAAAGTGACTCGATACTATTAGTTATTTATGTTTCAAACGTTCTTTTATACATTAACCCTACCCCCGAATTCGTTCCGCACCGACGACTCGTTAGCGAGCTATACGTGCAGAACGGACGTCAATTAATATATCATTGTTTCTTTTACTGATACAGCTATTGCCCAAGTCGAACAGTGGATGGAGCAGTTACATAATAGAAGGCGTCTGTTAGACGTCACGTGGCAAAGGAGAAAACTCAATTTGGAAAAGTATCGTACATTAGCGATACTTAAATGGGATTTGGATATGCTGGAGACTTTACTGAGGGAAAGATACGAATTATTATCGAGGAGTCGATACGAATTAGGCGATTCGTCATCGAGTTCTGAACTATTATTGCAAGAGCATTTGAAACTGGTTCCCGAAGCTACGGTAATTCAATAATGAGTATTAAAAATTTTAGTTAAATGATAGTGAAAATGAAAGGAAAATATAAAGCTTATAACTTGTTACATTCCTACTCATGTGGTCTTTAATCTTAGTAAATTATGTAACGATGGTCTAAATACCTATTTATAACTATATATATATATTTTTTTTAACATAAATTATCGTATCATTACGTTTATTAATGTGCGTCCTTTTTTTTTTTCAAACAGAAATTTCAAGAAGAAGGGTTACGTATGGTTAAAGCCAGCGAACAGTTACCATCATCTGGTCATAAATTTTCAGAGGAATCGAATCGAGTATCTTATAATGTATTGAATCTAGCCAACGAGTATATGCAGGCTATTAACGATAGAGAAGATTTACTGCGGAAATGCATTTCATTTTTCAAAAACGCTAAAAGTGTACGTTATTTATAAAAGAGCTATTTAAATGTTATCATTCTAGTACGTTTCATACGATTAAGATTAGGTACACATGAAAAATAAGCTAGTGATATTTAATCGAACCGGAATTATTGCCAAAATACCACGTACCTACAGAGAGTTTTTTTTTCTTCAAACCTAATAACGGTGCATTTTAAGATTAAATTTTTCGCCAAACATGTCATACGACCTTGCACCTAAATATACTAAGTTACGAATAATTCATTTCTTAGTATAGTAGTTTGTAACGTAATCAAAAAAAAAAAAATTACAAGCTCGTAAAAACATCCAAATATATGGTTAATTAGAACAACGTAATTAGTACGTTGATAATACTAAAATACTTATGCAGTGTTCTAATTGGATTCGATTTGTATACCGCCTTCTTTGTTTTGCTTTTTATTTTTATTTTTCATCTCTCTTGGTTTTTTTTTTTTTTTAAATAGCCGCATTGTACTATTGTTTAGAAAAATTGATGATGGTTTTATCGTACGTAATTATTCAGCGTAGCTGGAGTCTCTAGTACCTGACATTATTTGATGGTGATTTTTGATAATTCTTCAACATCGTGTCTATTTAACGTCTCAATATTAACTAAGAGTTATATAGTTACCTTCGTAACTTTGTACCTATGTACGAACGATGAACTATACATATACATCCTTGGGCGGACTTTATGTGTATAGTATTTCCGTTGTAATCGCAGGTGGAAAATCTAATCGTGTTTGGATGTTCTTATAGGTGATGATGAAACTGGAAGAAATGGATTATCAACTCAATAACGTTAATAGTATATCGGAAAGGTTGATTATTATGAATATGACCGAAGATATTAGCAAAGATGTGATCAACGATGGGCATTGGATTTTAGAAAAGGCGCCAGAAGCTAAAGTAAGTGTAGGAAAATGCAGAATGAGTTTGATCTTTGATCTATTTATTCTACTACAAAATGCGATAAGTGCAAGAAGGCGCATATTGGTTTCAAATATTTGACACCATTTTTAATATTATATTTGAAATAAACTAATGACGTAGGGGGGGGGGGGTTGGCTTTTTTGAGTTGAGAAAAACTAAAGAGACTTGTTTGATATAAAAGTAAAACCTGTAAGACCTTCAGTCCCTAGAAATTTTTACTGGGGCAAGGGTTGTCAAATTTTTTCCTATTTACATGAATGAAAAGAATAGTATAAATAGTTTAGATTTGCGCGCATGCTCGAGCAAAGACAGCGAAATTTTGAAAAGATTGAAATTTTTAATTATTTAAAAAGAGCATAAATTTTGAGGTTTTATGATGAATAACAAATTTTTTTATTTTTTAAAAGGTTTTCGAATTCAGTGAACGCACTTGTCTTCTAAGAAAGAAAAAATTTAAGGGGATATGTTCTTAAAAATATTGAGAAAAAATGTAATCTGAACGAAGCGAGTTTTAGAAAATATGAACCGAAAGCTCAAAATTTTGTACTCTAGCACATCTCTACCAAAACTTTTTAAAATTTATAAAATGCCAAATTTCTCCGAATAGCTTGAAATTTTTTCGAATGACTCAAAGCTTTTTATCTGGCAGGGAGGTGACTCACCTTTCAATATCTTCTTTACTACGGCCCTGTTGTTAATTTTCTAGACTTTTAATTTCATTCAGATGAAGAATTTAATTTTTAGAAGGTAAAAAGTGTTTTTTTTTTTGTTTAAAAAGAGTACACTGGTTGGGTACAATGAATTAAATACGAGTGCGAATTGTATTTATATTCGATGATTCACTGAAAGTTGTGCAGTGTGCGCTCCCCTCCTACTAGAAAATTTAGACATCGACTGCTTTGAATTTTAAACCAAGTGGAATTTACGAATGCATCTTTAGCCTGATTTTCTACGTCATGTTGTTAATGAAAACCAGACTATTACGATCTATCGACGAACGGCGGATGAGGGTAGAAAGAATATTAAAAAAATCCGTTTTGGGGTTCTAGAAGACCACTGCGACCATTTTTGACCATGTCAGATATTTATTTTCATATTTATTTTTTTTTAATTTTTTAGCTTCGAAACTAAAACTTTTTTGCTCAGCTCGATACCGACCAAAATCGATCAAATTTGGGAAATAAGCTCATATTGGCGGCGGGTTTGATTTTCTCGAATGGGCTTGACCACTTGGGTCAAAATTCAGTTGTACTCAAATTTGCGGGAGGGTGTTCTGAGGGGTTAAAATCGTAAAAAATGTTTCTTTTTGAGCCAATCGATAGAAAATCAAAAGTTGCACAACATACACAAAAATTAGCTTTTTAGATCAATTATGAGGGGAGTGAAGATTTTTTCCTTTTTTTTATCTTGAAAAAGGGCTGCTCCTCCGTTACCCGGATTCCAGATTGAGCTACGAAGTTGAAATTTGGTATGCAGTATTAATAAGGGGCAATAGATGTGCCTTTTACTGGTTAAGATTTTTCAGACCCATTACTCCTCCTTATGGCCCCGAAAATGTGGGTTTTTGGGCAAGTTTTTTTATGTTTTAGTTTGTTCCTCGCGACCTCTTCCTCCCCCCACCCCCTTCCCCATCCAAATTGTGCTAATGAGTCAAAGTTTGATGTGTTAGATTAAGTCATGTTATTTGTATCGTAATTTGATATCGTTTTGCAAAATTTAAATTTAATTTTTTTTCTTTAGTCGACTTGTTGCTTCCTTTAATTTTAAAGTTTAGGTAAATGTTCACAAGTAAAATATGTAATAAAATTAGAAATTGATTTTTTAATGTAAGTTTTTGAATTTTTCGTTTGAAAGAGATGTTTACTGTTATTCGAGTAGTTATTGTTCATTATCACAGAATTTTATAATTCTTTATTCGTTTTCAACTTTTTCTACAAATTCAAATTGATCACATTATGTTTCTTTTTTGTGGTTACTTGAAAAAAAATTAAAATTGGAATTAATGTTGTATTTCCAGCAACTGTTCTATTTTTTTCAAACTGTAATAAAAAAAAACACATTTAATTAATTTTTCTGACTATGGAATTTATAACAAGTGTGAAAGTAATTTTTGATTAATTTGATCTGTCGCCAAAAGATTTTTTTAATATTTTTACTTCCAGAAAGAAGATTGCAAATGAAAAATAATTTGTGTGGCATATTTTTGTTTAGTTCTTTTTTCAAACTAGTGATGAAAACGTATCTAATCGTTGTTTCAAATTTCAGGGTGTCCGAAGAACATTGGATGAAATTGAAAATGCTAAATTGAATCTGATGTCATATTGCATCAAGCAAAACGAAGAAAACTTCGAAATTTCTCAAATCGTTAATAATTTCTATGAAAGACAAAACCAGGTATCATATTTATTTTAGCTCACAAGCCAACTGTTACTCAGATTGTAATACACGACTTAGTCAACAGAAAACTAGAATTAGTACTTGATACTAGGAACAGTTCTTAAAAACTCGTTCTGGTTTTCTATTTGGTTCCATTTCAAATCACTGTTTTTCGGATTTAAAAAATATTCTCTCATTCTGCCCTTATAAGACTGGGAGATCAAAACGTGCCTAGTTCCAATTTTATGAAAATGGAATTCAGGACATAAATGGGTACTTGCTAATTTTATAGACCTAATTTGTCGAACTTTGAGAAAATTACGTTTAACACGTTTTGACTTCCCAGCCACCAATTTTGATAGGTTGTTTTTTTTCTTGTATCCAAGACTGATAGGAAAAGATTGAAATTATTTTCTCGAGACTAAAATAAAAATGACTCGATGAATTTATTTCATTTTTTATTCAACTTTCAGATATTCTCATGGTTGATTACGGCCGTAGAATCGTTTATTCAAGGACACCAAGATATGGGTGGTGGTTTATCAATGGCACAGAACTACCTTCAATTGCACGAACAACTGTTGAATGATTTAAGAGTATGTGCTATTTTTATTGAATTATCGCATCGTAAACTTCGCAAAACACGTTTCTCTGTTCAAAATTAAATGTCGACTAATATTTGGGTTACAGATTCGTAGCAGAGAAGTGATCGAGATTACGGAATCTGTACCACCTCACGTTCTCGCCCGTTTACCATCTAATACCAAAGAAGATATATTACAAAAATTGGAAATGATCACCAGCCATTGGGAATACTTGAAGAAAACCTTAGAAGAAAGAATTCGTTTATCAGTAAAATATACGAAATTCCATTCGTTAGCTGTATCGTTGGCGAATGAATTGGATTCGTTCGATAAATCATTACTAACGACGGATGTAACCGAAGTATCGATGTTACCAGCTCAGTATTCTGATAACATTGATCGATTGTATATGCAGTTGAATGACGTAGCTGGAGAGTTTCTGGCCGATTTAAGCCAGGTGAGCATGAACTTAGCGGATGAATTATTACCGCGTTGAAAGAACAAATTTGTTAATTGGATAGCTCTGGCGTTGCGTATACAGTGTTTGGCATTGTTCACAAATCAGTATAACTGTGTGCTGTGTTTAGTTTGTACGTAGAGAGGCACCTATTCGCTGGATATTAAACCTTGTTCTCGTCTCGAAAACACTACTTAAAACGAATTTAAAATTTTACAAAGAATATGTCAAGATCGTTTAATTAATCCGGCTTGGAAGACGGCCAGCTTTTACGGAATATTAACATTTGTTTTGAAAGTTTTTAGAAGCGGCGTTGAACGTGCACCGACATTATGTTTACTGCTAATAAGTTTTGCAATTGATTCGGACGTAGGCTTTTTATTTTTCGTTTAAACGCCCCAATTTAATTAAAATTCAACTCGAAGCGCTAGGAAAGAAAAAAAAAATGACGTATTTCCGCGTTTCTCGTTCTGAAAGGCTACCATGCTTGTTGTGAAAGAAAAAGAACAAGACGCGAGTTCACGAACATGTAGTTTATTATCAACTGGTTTAAGAGCTACGTAAAACATGTGAGGGTGGTTTTATACAAAACAATGTTACCACTATTTCTAACATAAAAAGTTTTAAACATTCTCCCCCCGTTGAGGTGAAGCCTCAATAAAAATATAAAAGTAAATTATAGTTATAAATGACAAATTCTAAAGATAATATTTTACATTTAATTACAGGGTAACTTTACAAGTTTACTAATTGGACGACGATAAACACAGTCTTTAGTTTTTACATCGGCAACTCTTACAAGTCCATCATTGCCGGGGAAGGTTTCGATAATTCGTCCTAGTGACCAATTTCCGACAGCATTTCTTTGATTTGGAAATAGTACCAATTCTCCAATGGCTAAATTATTTGAAGATTGAATCCATTTGTTTCGTTTTTGTAGTCCAGCAATATATTCATTTGACCATCTTTTCCAAATCTGGTTTCGAAGTTGTTGTACTACGTGCCATTTGCTCGATAATTTTTCTTCATTTTTCAACGTTTCTGGAATGTGTAGCAGAGGGATGTTTGTCAAAAAGTGAGCTGGAGTTAAACATTCTAGGTCATTGGGATCACTTGAAATAGCAGATAGCGGACGAGAGTTTAGTATTGCTTCAACTTCTATTAAAAGGGTGTTAAGTTCTTCATATATTAAATTCGTATCGCCTATTACTCCACGCAGAATTCGTTTGACACATTTTACATTCGATTCCCATAAACCTCCAAAGTTGGGCGCTGAAGGTGGGATGAAATTCCAGGTGATCTGTTTAGGAGTCAGATAACTTTGTACTTCGTTGAAGATTTCCTCAGATTTTAAAAATTGACCAAGCTTTTTTATTAGAATGTGGTTCGACGCGACAAAATTCGTTCCATTGTCGGAATAAATCGCGGCTGGGTAGCCTCTACGACCAATGAATCTTTTTAATGCAGAGATAAATGCATCAGCTGACAATGAGGTTACTAGTTCGAGGTGGATAGCTTTTATCTTCATGCAGATGAATACAGCAATATAGGCTGGAGCTGTTGGAGCTTTTCTTGTTGAGGAAGTTTTTATAGGTATGGGGCCAGCATAATCAACACCTACGTGGTTGAAAACTCGATCAGGCATAACACGTACAGAAGGCAAATTTCCCATTTGCTGATGTTGAGTTTTATGATTATTTTTTGCACAGTTTACGCATTTACGTATAATGGCTTTAATAGTTGAACGACCGTGGACTATCCAGTATTCGTGACGTATTTTAGCAAGTAATATTTCGACAGGTGCATGTAGATTGGAGATATGTTCGAAACGTACTAATAATTCAGTGAATTGATCTTTGCTTGGTAAAATAATGGGGTGTTTTCGGTTGTATGAAAAGAGGCCTTGCGACAGTCTGCCTCCAACTCGAAGAATGCCATTTTCATCGATAATAGGACAAAGCGTTTTTAACGTACTTTGTTTAGATATATTTTTGCCTACGCGGAGACAGTCGATCTCGTTAGCATAATGTTTTCTTTGTGTGTATTTAACACAGGCTAGGATGGCTTTTTTAAACTCTGGTACAGTTATCGCACCGCCATTTCTACTCGCAGAAGAACGTTTCGCGATAAGGTTTTCGCGGAATCGCAAACAAAAGGCTACTACGTTTACAAGTTTTAAAAAATTCGACGTATCAATAATTGTCGATTCATTTGCTTGTCTAAGTACCATGGTAACATGCTTTTTAGGACGTTGTTCTTCACTTGCTCGTTCATCGTATTCAATTGTTGGTTTTGTTGTAGAGATTATAGGCTTACTTAGAAACGACGGACCATTCCACCATAGTTTAGAGTTGATCAACTGCTCAGTCGAGACACCTCGAGACGCCAGGTCGGCGGGGTTTTCTTTTCCAGCCACATGACGCCAGTTGGCTGGTGGTAAAAGATTCTGAATAGCTGCAACTCTGTTAGCCACGTATTGTTGCCAGCGATTAGGATGGCTCATAAGCCACGAAAGTGTAATTGTACTATCAGACCATCCGTAGCAACTAGATGATGGAATTTTTTGTTTTAGCGCAATTTTATTAATTAGCTCTGCTGTTAATTTTGCCGCACATAATTCCAATTTTGGCGCAGTTATTTTTTCATTGGGGGCTACGCGAGTTTTACTGGTTAGGATCATGCAGCTGATTTTGTTATCAGAAATAGTTCGCAAGTAAATAACTGCTGCATATGCTTTATCCGACGCATCGGCGAATCCGTGTAATTCTACAGTATCAGAGGTGTTGAGATGATTATACCTTGGTATTTGTATTTTGGTTAGATTCGGAAGCATTTTTCGGAAATTTGAATAGAACGTCTGCTCTTTTGGGGGAATTAGATCATCCCAGTCAATTTGAAGACGCCATAATGTTTGAATAAATATTTTTCCAATAATTACGATAGGCGAGATAAAACCAAGTGGGTCGAATAATCGGGAAATTTCTGAAATTATTTTACGTTTTGTTGTTGGAAGCGAGGCATCCAGTAATGGACACGGATATGTAAGATAATCTTCTTGCGCTTGCCAAGCAATGCCTAAAATTTTTGTTGGTTTATCGCAATTTTCACCTATCTCTGGGCAGTTTGACTTCCATTTATGCATATTGAAGCCATATCTTTTCAAAGTTGATTGCAAATTTTCTTTTAACTTACGAGCTTCGTCGATGGATTTGGCACCTGATGAAAAATCGTCGATGTAGAATTGTTCGAGAATTTTCTGGGCCAGCTCTGGTTGGAAGGGTTTAATTTCAGTAGCAATTTGGTGTAGACAACGTACAGCTAGGTATGGTGCAGGTCCAGTGCCTGGGGTAACCGTGTTCAGCAGATATCGTTTAATTTTAGACTTTGGGTGTTCTCTCCATAAAATTTGTTGAATACATCTATCTTCTTCGCAGACCATTATTTGCCTGTACATCATCTGGATGTCACCTACGACAGCGACCTTGTCATTACGAAATGGTAATATGATGTCGTACATGTCTGGTTGAATTGTAGGACCAACGCACAATAGATCATTTAAAGACACATTGGCGTCACCTTCACTGCTTGCATTAAAGACAACGCGAATGTTATTCGATTCCTTTTTGAACACACCATGATGGGGAATATAATAACCAGGAGAAGGAGGGGAAGAGAGTTCAGTCATGTGTCCAAGTCTTATGTATTCGTTCATAAAGTCAGTATATTTTTGTTTAAAAACAGGATCTTTTTCAAATCGTTTTTCAATAGACAGTAATTGTTGCGTCGCTTTTGTTAAGTTATTTCCTAACTGATTTTTTACCTGGTCTATAGTTAAGTTATTTTTAAAAGGCAATTTTACGTGAAATCTTCCTTCCTTGTATTCGGTTGTTTTTGAGAATAATTCTTCGCAATACATTTCTTCGACACTCAGTTTTGTTGTGGGTGAATGAATTTCTTCTGTTTTCCAAAATCTTTCGATTTGGTTATTTAATGTGAAACAGCATACGCCATCTTCAAGTTGCGAATCGTCTATATTGGAACCACCAAACATAGTCCAACCAA
Source organism: Ferrisia virgata (assembly GCA_900060175.1). Classification (NCBI taxonomy): domain Eukaryota; kingdom Metazoa; phylum Arthropoda; class Insecta; order Hemiptera; family Pseudococcidae; genus Ferrisia; species Ferrisia virgata. Next base: position 42,116 of record FIZR01012403.1, read on the forward strand.
ATTTTGTATTTCGCAATGTGACGTTATTTGGTAAATTATCCATATATCCATCGGAAAGTATTTGATTGAAGTATTTTGCGCCAATTAAAATGTCAATTGGTGTGTCTTGGTTGATTTTGGTGTCAGCTAGCTTGATATTTCGTTCATGTATAGCAGTGAGAATCTTTTCTGGAACAGGTGCAGGATTTTTTATAATGTGTGGTAAGACTTGAGCGGAAATTTCGATGCTATAGGTACCAGCTAAGTTTGAAACTGATAACGTGACCTTTTGAGTTGATTTTGAGCTACTTTCACCGACTCCGGATAGATTGATATGCGAGTCAACAATAATATTACCACTTTGTTTTGCAATTTTTTCAGAGACTAATTCTAACTGAGAACATGAATCTAGGATTAGTCGAACTGTGGTGAATGTATCATTACCTAACTTTACCTTTCCAACTACGGTAGGCAAAATTATTTCCTTTTGTTTATTAATTAGCGACAATACTTGCGCTGAAGCAGGAGTTTCGTTGGATTTAGTTTCTTCACCTTGAGTTGCTGCAACAGTACTGTTTGTAATGCGAGGTTTTTGATAGGTAGACCTGGTAGGAGCTTTATTTGAGGATGGATTCGTATTCGAAGATGTATGCGTATTTGTTGGCAATTCGTTGTGAAGCATAACATGATGATGTTTAGAACAACGAGAACATGTGATTGGAGATTTACAGTCGAGTGTTAAATGTTTGCCTTTCAAACATTTGCGGCAAACTCCTAATTTTCGAACAGTTTCCCAGCGCTCACCGACGCTTTGATTTGCGAATTTTGTGCACGAAGTTATTTTATGAGCAGCTCTGCATAAGGAACAACAGGTCTCAGAATTGGTGTTTGGTTTTTCTCGCAAATTTGATTTAATTTTTTCAGTAGATGTTTCAGGTTTATCTTCTAACACTTGCACATACCATTTTAGGAAATTTTTGGATTCTTCATATTTTGGTAGGTGATCACTGTTTTTCAACGAACGTTCCCATTCTAAATGAACCCTAGTAGGAAGTTTTGAGAGAATTACGTACATTAAGAGGTTACTATCTTCTGGATGCTTTAGATTACGTAATCCAAGTAAATTTTGATTCGTTTGATCGATCATATTCGCAATTTCGAGGTCTGATTTACATGTAGGTAGGTCGAGGATCGTTTTTAGGTATTTATATACGATTTTCCGCTTGTTTGCATACCTTTCGGTTAAAGTTTTCCAGGCGATTTCAAAATTATCGTCACAAACCTCCAGCTGACTAAGAAGAGCGGTGGCTTCTCCTTCTAGAGATGTTTTTAGATATAGTAATTTTTGCGCTGGAGCTATTTGTTCGTTGTTTTTAATCATTGACGTAAATAAATCGCAAAATGATTGCCAGTTTTGAATTGTTCCGTCAAATTTTGGTAGTGAGATTTCTGGTAATTTTACTCTAGTTTGTATTGGATTTGTTGGAAGATTTTGTGTAAGCAGTTGTGATGAAGATGACTCGTTCGGGATTAGTTCGAGTAGGCTAGTTTTAATTTTAATGTATTTTTCAACGGTTTCGTCTCCTAATTCGGTTTGATTCTGCGATTCTGCGGCATCAGTTAAGGTTAACTCAATTTCATTCTGAATATCTTCGAACAATTTGAAGTATTTTTCGAGAAGATCTTTTTTCAACGGTTTCGTCTCCTAATTCGGTTTGATTCTGCGATTCTGCGGCATCAGTTAAGGTTAACTCAATTTCATTCTGAATATCTTCGAACAATTTGAAGTATTTTTCGAGAAGATCTTTTTTCAACGGTTTCGTCTCCTAATTCGGTTTGATTCTGCGATTCTGCGGCATCAGTTAAGGTTAACTCAATTTCATTCTGAATATCTTCGAACAATTTGAAGTATTTTTCGAGAAGATCTATTTTGACCTTCGCTTCGGCTGATCGCAGTATGGGTCGTATTTCTGGATCTAGAGCCCTTATCTGATCACGTAATTTGTTGCGTTTTTTGATTAGTTTTTCGATTTCTAGAGTCATGTTGGTTTTGGTAGATTTTGTCAAGTTGCAAGCAAGTTTTAAGGTTTGTTTTTGTTATAGTTTAGTTTTTAAAATAGGTAAGTTTTAAAGTTCAAGTAGGACACAGAAAAAGATTGCATAATAAGAATAGGATTACCATTTAGGATGTTTTACCATGTGTGTAGCTAGGAATTCTTGAGTACACGATTAACGAGTAAGCAATGTTTGAAATGAAAAACGCGCACATCATATAACACACACAAAGAACACAAAACTGGGTATCGCGAAGCTAAAAATCGCGAAACAAGAAACTGCAAAAGCGAGAAATCGTGAAGTTTTTTTTTTTTTTTACACACTCATTAGTTTGTGGACCATCTATCCGGCCCGAGGGACCAAAAAATGTTGTGAAAGAAAAAGAACAAGACGCGAGTTCACGAACATGTAGTTTATTATCA
>FIZR01012404.1:0-38292 GCA_900060175.1 Ferrisia virgata
CCCCTCCCCCCCAAAAAAAAAGCTCGAAACGTGTTCAATCAAAAAAATAATTTTAAGCTGCAATGAATCTTTCACCATATCAAGTAGGTGACTTGAAAAATCGTTTTCCATCGCTGCTAAAATAAAACACCAATTACAGAAATCAACTTTCGAATAGAATTTTTTTCTGCAATTCAAATGAGCAATAAACCACCCGCTCGTCTCTTCGTAGAAGTATAAATTCAACTTTTATGTACTTTCAATTCCGTCGTTCGTTTGCAGTTTTTTTTTTGAAATCCTTTTGCTCGCATATAATTACGACCACGACGACTCGGATAATTACATCAATTATAAAAAGAGACAAGATGAAAGAAAAATAACTCTATATCTGACATGGTAAATGTACCTACGTAATAAAAACACAGTTCACATAGACCGTACGGCGGCTGCAATCGCACAGTTACAAAATCATTTCCCTTCTTCCCTTCTATCGTTCTACATCTCGTCAAATGTTTTGTTAGCTCACCTTCTCAATTCTCAGATTATACCCAGCACAGCACACTCTGAAACTGACGCGATTTCTTCGCTCGTTATTAACTTGACAGCGCGAATTAGCGAAAGTGATTAACGCGCGGTAGATTAGTTACGATATTAAAGCGTATCGTATCGTATCGTATTGTATCGATTTCCCTATAATTACTTATCGTCAAGAGTAGCTACATTTTGCGGTGATAATACGTACGTACGTACACAAATCGTCACGTAACCGAATTTTCAAAAATCAATAGGGTGTTAACAAAACCTGGTCATTGGTCAGTTATTACGACTCGTGATAGACGAAAGTACCCGAAGATGGTAAGGGAACATTTTACAGCGATATTTACCACTGAAATTACTACTCCGATGCAATCATTACGTAACGTTGAAATTAGTGTGCGAGTTAAAGATGAAGATAATACCGGTTTTCCACACGACGGGGGGGAGGGGGGACTTGTCTCAAATCACACGTAATCAACATTTATTTCAAAAATCTGAAAATTCGGTTACATTTAAATCACACACCAGAGTATTTCAATTTTAGGGTTCTTACGAACATTGAAGCCAGGAGAGGGGGGGGGCAGTAAAAGTTTTGAAATTATGTCAAATGAAAGTGGTGAAAATTTGAAGTCTCTAACCTGACCCTTACTCAAGCAACGTTTGACAGCAATCGACTAAGGTTTATTTGTGACGTCATAACGTATTTATCTCTATTACCTATTTCATTTGGCACTTCAAAATTTACACGAAGAATCAATATATTTTTGTTTCTTTTTTCGATTTTTTTTTTCTCTTGAAAGGCTCCAAAATCCTAATTCAAATTGGGAAAAAATTATTTATTTTAAAATTTTTTCAAGGTTATGACGTTGAAACACGAAATCTCCTCATTTCCAATGATATAATAAATAAAAGTATTTTATTTTGCTTTTTCACTTCCAAAAGAATACGAAATATTCGCCTTTTTTTTATTTTTAAATATGGTTTTGAAAAACCCTGAAAAGCAAAAAAAAAAATCCAGAAAAGTTTGTTTCGATCTCAAATAGTCTACTTATGACCGACTAGTACCAAATAAAATCTAAAAAAAAAACAAAAAACTGTTTTTGATTTCGCATGTAAATTTTGAAATTTCAAAGGAAAAGCGGTGCAGGGAGTAAGTGTCAAGTTGGACACTCCAAATTTTTACCACGTTCGTTTGACGTCATTATGCAACTTTTTCTCATTTACTGCCATCCCTTTTGGAAAAATGCCAACACTTGAACGCCCTACTACGCACCACAAAGAGTAGTAACTAATAAAAACAAAACCAAATTTTACAAAACCTAAAAAAAAGCATTGTTTTGTGTTGCTTTTTGAGCATGATCTTCGAAAATTTACAGAGCTACTCGAATTACCCAACCAATTTTTTGGGGCCAGGGTACCCAACGAATTTTTTTCTTTGAAAATCACTACTTTTTCAACGCCTTTTTAGAAACCTCTTAATTATACACCAGCATAGGCTCTCCCCCTTTCCCCACCAAATAATAATTCAAATGAAAGAAAATTTGTACGTATGAAACAAATGAGCAGATTTTATTATACATATTTGGATTAACTAACAACGAAAAATATTTCGTGTCTTTGAATCTTTCATTTTTTTCACCGCATTTTACAAAATTTTTGGCTAAATTCACTACTTACACTACCCGTTGAATATCCTCCGTGCTATAAGGGGACGCAACAGGGATGAAAAGTCAAAGGGGCCTCGAAAAGCACATCTATACTCCCTACTAAATCTACACACCAAATTTCAACTTGCCAGCTCAATTTGGAGGGAAGATAAGCTCAAAAAAATACTCTTTCGGATCCGCAATGTATTGTAATATGTCGATGAACAGTCGAAACGTCCAAAAGGTCATTCTGAACCTCCACCAAATGTACACGCTAAATTTTAACTACATACCTCAACTTGGAGAAGAGATAAGGATGGAACAGACCAATTTCCAAGTCAAAAAAGAAAAAACTTCACATCTTTCCTTCTAATAGAGCTAGGAGACTGATTTTTGGATATAATATGCAACTTTGGATCCTCTAACGATTGGTTTAAAAAGAAACACGTCTCCCAAAGTTTAGGTGCGACTGAATTTTGTATATATATATCTAATCCGTCGCCAAACTGAGCCTATTGGCCGAATTTGAGCGATTTTGGCCAATATTCGAGCGAAGTTAGTTTTAGCGAGGGGGTGGAATAAAAATAACTAATATCGCCAAAAATAGTCTTAATCGTTTTTCAAGATTAAAAACCAATTTGGCTTAAAAAAGAACACATTTCTGAGTTGTACAGGGAGGGGAGGATAGGTCTGTAGGGTCGAAACCTCCAAAGGGCACATCTATGGCCCCTTTACTAGTCTACATACCATACTTCAACTTCCCAGTTCAATTTGTAGAGGCGACAGGGGAGAAAAAGCCTTTTTCAAGGTCAAAAAGGGAAAAATCCCTATATTTCCCCTCCTAATTGACCTAGGAGACTGATTTTTGCATATGCTATACAACTTTTGGTTTTCTATCAATTAGTCCAGAAAGGGACTATTTTTAAGTTTTTGACTCCTCAACACCCCCTCCCCCGAATGGGAGCATAACTGAATTTTAACCCAAGTTCATCCTCACTTATATATATATGTAATCCGCCGTCAAACTGAACCGATTAATCGAATTGGAGCGATTTTGCTCGGTATCAAGCTGAGCAAATAATTTTTCAATTTTAGTTGATACAAAAAATAAATATCCGATATCGCCCAAAATGGTCATAGTGGTCTTCTAGGAATCCAAAACGGATTTTGTTGATCACTATCCCCGTGTACCGTACTTCGATATACCATAATAGCCTGGTTTTCATTGATAATATGACATAGAAAATCAGGCTAAAAATTCCACATCGAAGGTCAAATTCAAACCTACTACGCTACACTACAAAATTTCTTCAACGTCCAAAATAAATGAAAGCCCCTCTAAAAAAAAAAACGAATTATTTTTCTATATTCATCCAAAAACTTCTCATGTTTTCAATTATCAAATTGAAATACATTTCGGATAAAAAATGAAAATCCACTCGAAAATCGCATCAACAAATAAATTAAACGAGTAGAATTTTTCATCATAACTACTCCATGGCCGCCATTTTTTTCCCTCAACTTTGCCCATTCCTCTGAATAGAATTCAAATTACATTTCGAATTAAACTATAAGCTATTCGTTATTTGCAAGTACCAAGTACCAACGTATAATATTCGCAAGAACGTTACGAAACAACATAACCTTAGGTACTAGTAAACCTACAAACGTAGCGAATAAATTACCTACACCACTGGTAATAAAAATTTGAAAAATTCACCGCATGTCGAGCGGAATAAGCGATCAAAAAAAAAAAAAAGTACGCGAATACGAAACGAATTCGGATTCGAAACATGTATTCGAGATAGGTAAAATAAATAGTAGAGATTATAACAAATATTTTTCATAATGGAACACGGTATGTGTAATGTACGTTGCTACATTTTTCAGTACATCACCAGCGCACAGGAGAATCAAAATACGAAAAATACTAAATATATATAGAAAAAAAAACTGCATTTGCACGAGCACTAGGTAGAGGAACCAAAGTATAGAGTACATAACTTCCACGGGTACCATGCACATGAACAAATTCCATATTTCCATATAATACGTACATCTACGTATAAGTTACGTAATATTTGAAACCGAGTAATAATAATGTTTCAATACCGAAACATACCAAACAACCATATCTCTCATACTGGTTACAATTTGAAAAATCTACGAATCGTTGGTTTTTCCATCCCTTTCCACAGGCCAAGTAAACGTCTATTCACGTATATGAACTTCATGTTAAATATACATCCCTAATAAATTACATACGTCCGTATTTAATTTAAAAAAAAAAAAAAAAACAACTTATTCTATTCGACCTGAACAAGTCTTCCAATTATTAAAATACCTATCGTGGTATTTTTGTACGTATGTACCATGTAATGCTCCGATTTCAATACATATTTGCCTGTATTGGAAAAAAATCATAATACCAAACAAATATTGTACACATACCTGTACCTATTATAACTTAAAATTCCTTCGAAAACGTGTAGATATCTATGACATTGCTAATTAAACCTTCACCGATGAGTTACATGACACCACCCACGCCCTTTAGTTCGTTAATCAATTCTCTTCTCTTCTAAACTTATAGTTTATTTTACGTTCCCTTTTTATTCTTACGTAACACGACGTAAACGACGAGCTCGCAAAATACAACCAAAACTTTTTCACACCCTTCGAAAAATAAAATCCCCGAACAAAAGCATTGTCTTTAGTTGAGGCTCACCGACAACCTGGTACAAAAAATAACAAAAACGATAATGATAAAAATAAGTTCAAATTTGCACCACAACGAATAGGCCTACACAACATACGGATAAGTCGAATTTAGATTAATATTATCGTTCACTAAATAACCAGAAGCAACAGATATAGGTCGATGGAGGAGGTGAAAATAAAGAAAGATAGAAGCAAATTTTTCGAAGCAATAGAAATTGATACGGTGAAAAATTTACCGCGTTATTATTTTAGTACAGGGTGTTATGTCTTAATGTGAAGCTTCTTTAATTAGTAATTATGCAACATATATTTAGTCCATGTATGCATATTTGCCTAACTCTGGATCGAAGGAGCAGAGATATGTTCGTCTGTGTATAACCGCATCCGAATGAAGGGTACAGCGAAAGAACCAGGCAAGTCACTATGCCACGTTTTGAGAAAAAGGAATTAGTGTTTTCAGAAGTTTAAAACTGTGCAAAAATTATTTAAAAAATTTTTTAAGCAAATAAATACGAAAACAGTTGAATAAAATACTTACTATTCCATCCAAGTTTTCGTATTTATTTGTTTTGAAAATTTTTTCACAGTTTCAAACTTTCAAATGTGTTTTACTCAAAACATGACAAAGTGACTTACCCGATTTTTTCCCCGTCCCGTAACAGATAGAAAAATGAAGTTGACCTCATTGAATGGAGAATTTTTTTGGTGAGGTGTTTGTAGCTTTTAGCCAGATTCTCTACGTCATATTTTCAATGAAAACCAGGCTATTACGGTCCATCGACCAACGATGGATAAAGGGGAAAATATTAACAAAATTCGTTTTGGGGTCCTAAGAGATCATTACGACCATTTTCGGTAATGTCAGTATTTATTTTAATTTTTTTCATTTTATTTTTTTCATCCAAAACTAAAAATTATTTGCTTAGCTCGATACTGACCAAAATCGGTCAAATTTACGCAATAGGCTCTGACTGGCGGCGGATCTGATATTTTCAAATGAAAAATTCAATTATGCCCAAATTTTGGGGACGGGGTGCTGAAAGGCTAAAATCGTAAAAATTGTTCCTCTTTGAGCGAATCGATGAGGAAACAAAAGTTGTATAACATATCCAAAAATTAACCTCCAAGGTCAATCATGAGGGGAGATATGGGGATTTCTCTCCTTTTTGACCTTGAAAGCAGTCTTTTTCTCCCCTATCACCCCTCTAAATTGATCTAGAAAGTTAAAATTCGGTATGTAGGTGTCCTAGAAGTGCCTTTTGGTTCAATTTTCCAGCTCCCCCTGCATCCCCTCACAGCCACGAAAAAGTGATGTTTTTGTCCGTTTTTCTTATGTTTTGAGTTGGACCTACCCATATCTACCCTCCAAATTGAGCTAAGAGGTTGAAACTTGGCATGTAAATTTAGTAAAGATCCTACATGTGTCTTTTGGGAGTTTCAGATATTCATTCCAATATCTATCTGTACCCCTACCACTACTAAAGAAAAAACATTCCAGAGTGGTTAATGCGCAGAAGACAAAAGTATAGAAAAAACGAAATCAAAAATTTCTCAAACCAGTTCTCAAAAATTTGTCTACGTGATCTATCATTCTTATTTAAGACTCTGAATGAAGAAATTCTGCTCTTTTCAGTGGCTTTGATCTCACTTCTGTATTTTCAATAAATCAAGAGACACAGTCTATTAAATTTTAATCATTCAGTTCGCGCATACCAATAATTTTTTTTCTAGGCAACCATTAAAGATAACGAAGCCTAGTTTAAACTTGTATAAAAATAATTTAGTGTAGAATTTTTTGGTATGACTGGTTTCTTTTAAATACTGGTAGATGCATGCGCAATGATTGAAAATCGGTTCAAAAATCCACAATTTATAAAATTCCTTCACAGTTCTTGGCAAAATTATTCGAAATTCGTTCTCATAACCCAACTATTGTTTCTATTGGTATTCTGAATATTATAAAAATATTTCCTGTTTAGCAAATCTTTGCCCCTTCGATCCAGATATCAAGCAAACATACGAACATAGACCAAGTATGTGTTGCACAGTTACCGATTGAAGGGGCCAATCGTTGAGATGGAATACTCAGTATAGTGTAATGCACATAATTATGTAAATAACTGTAATCTGCAGTTCAAGTTTCAAAACTGCATCTCCGAAAAATCTTTTTGGCACAAATATACATGTAAGGTTGAAGATTCTTTCTTCCAAGTAATTAAAATGGTAAACTTTACTTCCAAAATCAAGGAAACCTGTTCTAATTTCCTATTTGAAGCAACAAAGTGATCTCAAATTAATTTTGTTTCTAGAAGTTCAAGAGCTAAATGTAACAAGAGACAACGAACGTTTCAAATTGGCTTTCAGAACTAGTCTACAATACCTGAAAACTAGATTAATTTATTAAAATGTTAAATATGCTGAAAAAACCACTCTACATATCTACCGGGTAGGGGGGAGGAAGGAATAATGAACCTCTCTGTGGCTGAAAAACTCATGTCTTAGGACTAGTGGTCATTTTGTAGAAGTGCAATGTTTTTTGATGTAACATTTTTGATTTTTTATTTGAAGTTTTTTATCAAAAAACTCATGATGAAGGATGATTATGAATGATTTTTGCGTTTTATGATGAAATAATATTTAAAAACAAAATAAAAAATAATAAAAAATAAAAAAAAATAGAAAAGCAAAGAAGCTGAAATAAAAATAATTAAAAAATAAAAATTGAAAATTAAAACATTGAAAAAATAAAAAAATAACAAACAATTTTTAAATAGAAAAAGTTTTTAAAAATGACAGACCATGATTTTAAACAAAAAAATATTAAAAATTGGTTTTATTGTTTAAAACTTAATTGTTTTCGCCTCATTCAAATTTTGTGTGTGTGTGTTTCAGCCTTTTTACAATAATGGAAATTTGGAAGCATGAAAAAAATTACATCATGATAAAATTAAAATGCCAATGCCAGGTAAAATAAAACCAAAAAAAATTGACCTAACTTTCTCTTATCAATTGTCAATTTGTCATATTGCCAAAAAAACCACCTACTATGGTCTATCGAACTACAATAATCGAAATACCCGCACAAATGAGATCATTTTCAGCTATGCCTGATTTTCAACTTGGTCCGATATAGACCAAAATCATCCAAATCCAGCCAATAAGCTTAAATGGGGATAAGCTTGAGTCAGAATGCAGTTGTGACCCTACACTCACAAAACAGTGAATTTTCGCACAATTTTTGCTATTTTTGGTAACTAAATTAATTTTGTGTTTAAAACAGGTGGATTTTTTTTCCAACCCTGCCTAAAAGGAGAAAGTGCCAATTTTTTCAACGTTTTATATCATTTAATTCATCTTTATAAATTCAGACCTAGAAAAATAGTGCACAGAAAATGTGGAAACTCTCTTTTTTGAGCCATTCCTGGCTACGCCACTGATACCAACAAATTATTTGAAAAGTCAACAAAACATCAGCATCCTGTAATTGATATTTTTCGCTAATATTTAAAAATGCAACAGAATGTTTTCATTGCTGCCTTCTATTTGATTAATGCATAATGGATGCAAAACAAATTTTCAAAAAGTTATGACTACCCACTTCGCTGCAATTCCATCACTTCAATTTTCAAAGGATAAATTCACAATGAAAATACCTACAATAATTTCTAAGCAGCCCAGTGTAATTCTAATCATATGAAAATTTTTCCGATACATTCAACGTTTCGTTCCAAGAAAACCCTACCATCTCACCCTTTTATCATTTTCAAACATTCAAAGGCACTCAGATGATTAAGAACATATTCTAAATTCAGACAAAAAGGCAAACAGACCGGATTAATTGCTTAATTTACCCGAGCCATCCTTCGGCTGGGTAAAAAAAAATAATAATAATAAGAAACGTAGCTCCACATAACAACAAATCACGTGCCTTCACATAAACGGTTTTTACTACCGCGTCCTATAAACCATAAAACAATCCATCAGCCGGGTCCGTTCTTACGATTAAATTCGCTTTCGTATTAATTATCGCATAATTATCGAGCTCATCGGCGCCTGCGTCTACAACCAGGTATCTTCGTTCATCTCACAAGACACACATCTCAGTGAACGATACTCTTATTAGTGCTGAAACTCGGTAAATACGCTGATTCGTCTGTTTCGTTGGCATTAAGCATTGAGACAACAGAGCAGGCGGAAGGAACCGCCGGCCAATGAAATAGGCGAATGATTAAAATTTCCAACAACCGCATCGAACAACAAAAGACCGAAAACTTGGCCAACTCCCGCGGGTACGGAGAGCGGACTCGACGTCGGTAGCTTTAGCTGGTACAAGAAAGTACAACGTTTTATATACCATTAATTAGACCTACCTACTGTGTATACGCATTTCACCCAGCAACCAGCATCCCCCGAATAATAATGCCTTCCTTCGACAGAATTAAATAAACAACATGTCGCGCGTACTATGTACTACCATACTCTTTACATACAACACAACCATTAGTTAGAATTTACCTTAAAATTATGCTCGTCAAATAACCCCCCCGTGTGCGAACATGGCACCGGTACAAGAGCACATAGGCCGGCCCGCGCACACTTTGGTAATCCTTGGTTCGCTCAACATGAATTATTCTCTCCCAACATCCCCGGGCGCTGGTTACAAAATAACGAAAATGAACAAGTTCCCAATAGAGAGAATCGAGCCAACTTATATACACATACACGGTATAATATAGTTTTAAATTATAAAATGAAATTACGACGACGACGACGACGACGACGACGACTTTTCATTATTATTTGTATAGTATGGCGAAAAAAGCGAAATAAAAACACCACCCTATCGATGCGACTTTCCAGATAGGGGAAAAAAAATGCTCGATAGGCACGCTAAGGAGTAGGCTCTTTTAAATCGAGGTGGAGTGCTATGGGGAATACCTTCTTCGTCTCTTCCCACACGTGCGTACTGCGTATTGCGTATGTACCATCGAGTACTATACCACTGACCGATACTTTTATACCGAATAATACGAGGTCTTTCGATCGTGCCCTACCGTTCGTTTGAAATCACGACGTCATTAATCAATGGAAAAAATCATCAGCCTGAATTTTATCGCTGACCCTGTTTACAATGTACGATATGCGAATAATACGTACGCAGAACGGTTTCGCATAATACGACAATTATTACGAACCCGAAATAGATAGCGAGACGGATTTTACAGCAAGATACCTACCTACCTGTCGGATGCGAAGCGACGCGACGCTGAAAAATACTAAAACCAGCCGAATTGCAAATGCCACTCTACTCGGCCGGCCCCATCAGCCACCGTTTTCTAGTACACTCTACATCTACGTTATCGACACTAATTAGTTGTATATTGCGTGCAACATGTAAAACACATAACAAGCTTGTAAATCACCGCTAATAAATCAAACAAGTATAATACGACTTCGTTTACCACATATTAAATACAGCGCAGGAAACTTTAACGCGAAGTAATGAAATATTATGTACTGCGAGGGTAACAGGTAACATCAAAGGCAAAAAGCATTCGTTATAAAGGTAAAATTCTATTTGGCTAACCCTTGCCAAATTGTTTTTAGCCCCATATTGATACGAAGATATACTTACAATGTGAAAACTGTACCGTCGCTTAATCATTTTGCATAATACTTTAAAATATTTTTAAACCACAGGCAAACACTTCGAACATTCGAAAACTTGCAGACAACATTTTTTTTCCCACCAATTTCATAGGAGTTTTTCAACACGAATAGGTAAAGATTGGGTATTTAATCGAAGGAAACAAGAATTTTATCTGGATTGCTGTGGTGTAGTTAGGTTTTATAATAGAACACCAGAGAAGGAAGCAGTTGAGATAAAATAATAAGAAAAACCTGCACCAAGACCATCAATTTTCGTAAATTTTATTGAAATAATCAAAAGCCACCAATCGTAACAAATCGATTAAACTGATGTTATTGGTAGAAAGAAGTACGTTCTTTTCAATGCCAAAAGTCTCATCTCTTCATCTCACTTAGAGAAAAAATTATAAACGTTTAAATTCTCAAAAAAATTGAAAAATTCACTTCTTTTAAAGTTTCATTTTTATTTTCCACAATTCGAATGATGTATGTGAAAATGCAGAAGTGAAAAAATCGCTGAAAACTGATCGAAAGTCATGCAAAAAATTGCAGAAAATCATCGAAAATTCGATAAAAATCTGATGAAAATGAGTAAAAAGTACAAAAAATCGAACCAAGTCATGAAAAAATGTTGAAAAATGAGTGAAAATTGACCTAAATTATGATAAAAATGATTCGAAACCATCGAAAACTGGGTAAAAATTTTATAAAAAACGGTGCAAAAAAGTGAGCAAAATGATAAAAATGATTCGAAACCATCGAAAATTACGTAAAAATTTTATAAAAAATAGTGAAAAAAAAGTGAGCAAAAATCACGAAAAAAATGTTAAATAATGAGTGAAAATTGACCAATAACAAGAAAAAAATCGTTAAAATCAGCGAAAATCGAGTAAAAATTTGATAAAAATGGATAAAAACTACAAGAAATCACGAAAAAGTGTTGAAAAATTGGTAAAGATTTGATAAAAATACGTGAAAATTGACCGTAAACATGAAAAAAATTATTTAAAATCATCGAAAATTGGGTAAAAAATTATCTAAAATTAGTAAAAAGTGCAACAGATTGATTACAGATTAGAAAAGGTTGCAAAAAAATCAGTAAATATTGAGGCAAATTATGAAAAACATCGTTGACAATTATATAAAAATGAGTACAAAGTGCAAAAAATCGAAGTAAAATCACAAAAAAATAAAGAGAAATTCGAATTACAAAAAAAAAATCGTTAAAAATCATCAAAAATTCGGTACAAACAGTAGAAAATTGATTAGAAATGACGGAATAATGATGAAAATAGGGTGAAATTTGACCCAAATTATGAGAAAAGTTGTAGAAAAATAACGAAAATTAGGTAAATATTACACAAAAACGGAGATAAAAAGTGAAGAAAATTGATGTAGTACCATAAAAAAATGCTAAATAACTGGAAATCATCGAAAATTTTGTAAAAGTGTGATAAAAATGGTTATAATAAGTGCACAAAATTGATCAAAAATGACGAGAAAAATGTTGAAAAATGGGTAATAATTGACCTAAAATATTAAAAAAATCTAAATTTGGTAAAAATTTAACATAGAGGTAATAGTTTTAAGAAATAACCTGATTTTCGTACCCATTACAATCATAAAAATTGAAAAAAAGTATGGAGCAAAAAAGTCGAGACTCTAAAAAAGGCACATATGGCTCCCTACCAAATGTACATGCCTAATTTCAACTACCTAGCTCAATTTGGAGGAGACTTATGCGAAGAACAAGAAAAACCTATCAAAGAACAATATGCAGCTAAAAAGTCGGAACACACAAAAGACACATTTAGGGCCCCAACTAAATGTAAATAAAAAATTTCAACTTCCAAGTTCAATTTAGTTGGGATCTCTCCTCCGAATTGACTTAGGAGGTTGATTTTTGGACAAGTTATGCAAATTCTGATTTCCTATCAATTGACACAGAAAGAGGCAATTTTTGCATTTTTGCTTTTTCAGCACCCCCCCCCCCTCCAAATGGCCGCATAACAGAATTTTGAGCCAAGATCATCCCCACTCATATATATCTAATCCATCGCTAAATTGAGCCGATTGACCAAATTAGAGCAATTTTGGTTGGTATCAAGTGGAGCAAATAACTTTAATGATGGGGGAGGGAGGGAGGGGAGAGATAAATAAACATATGAGATGGCTAAAAATCGTCTCAACAGTCTTGTAGAACCCCAAAACGGATTTTCTTGGTATTCTCCCCCCCCCCATCCGCTATTGCTCGATAGACTGTAATAACCTAGTTTTCATTGACAACATAATATACAAAATCCAGTTAAAAATTAATCAAAAATCATGAAAAAATGTCGAAAAAAGGTAAAAAATTGACCGAAATAATGAAAAAAATAAATTGTTAAAAATCATTGAAAATTTGATAAATATCAGAAAAAAAATGTTAAAAATATGGGTGAAAATTGGCCTAAAACATGAAAAAAATTGCATAAAAATCGCAGAAAACTGACCAAAAATGAAGAAATGGTGTTGAAAATCGGGTGAAAACTGATCTAAAGTATGAAAAATCACTTGAAAAATCATCAATGTGTAAAAAGCGTAAAAAATTGAGTCACGGATCAAGAAAAAATGTTAAAAAATTGATGAAAACTGGCTTAAATCATGAAAAAAAAAATCGTTGAAAATCATCAATTTTATAAAAATTGCTAAAAAGTGTTAAAAATCAAATAAAAATCACAAAAAAATTTTGAAAATGAACCTAAATTATGAAAAAAATTATCGAAAATCTTAGAAAATTTTAGTAAAAATTCCATAAAAATGATCAAAAATGTCGAAAATCAATCAAAATTTACGAAAAAAAATAAAAATTGACCTAAATCTCGCTCCCCTTGCCCAAAATCGTTAAAATTCATCGATTAATTGAATATAAAGTTGACAAAATAGAGCATCACAAAATCATCGATAAGCCAGCTTTTTAAGTAAAACTCATATTCATATTCAAATCTGAAACATAGTTCAAGTCAAGAAATTCTAACATAAAATACAGAAAATCAACAATTACTTTTGTATTTCTATGCGTGGTTACGAGTCGATCAATTAAAAAAAAAATGTTTATAAATTGCCAACAATACTTCCAATCCAATCACACGCAAGATCACCAGCACATCTCAGCATAAGCTTAATACGGGTACATAAAGTAAATACACAGAGAATGAAACAGAAAAAAAAAAAAAAAAAAACATAAAGGCAACAGTTGACAACACGAAGATGTCTGTATAAATTTTTTCTTCCTATTTTGCCCTCCTGTCGAATGTAACATCTATGACAGTGTACATAACCGCTTTGGCATACGTACGACATACACATGTAAGTATTTCGCGTGCCAATAAGCAATAACAACATAATAGAAACATATAAGTATATATATACATATATAAGTTTAGTACTTCTACGATCGTCGTATTCGTTCAATCGTTCGAGTAAGACGTAAAACTAAACGGGTATTTGCCGCGACGTTATCTCAGTTAATGATCAATTGGCGGCGGACTTGTTTACTTGACCGTAATGATTATCTGACCGTTTATTTGATAAGCCTGCTTCATGGCTACTCGATAATAAGCCAGTAGTAGGTATAGGTAGCAAGTAGACTAGGTACGGTAGCCAGGTAAAGATTACTGCATGGTTTTATTGGTACAAAATTTTTTTTTTTTAAGACTCTTTCTCTTCACTTTTTTTAACGGTGAGCTGGGTACCATGGTACCTTGGATAACGTCGTCTTGGTCCAGAAATAGGTTAATGTCCAGGTACACTGCAGATGTTCACCGGTCGGTATTTCGTATACAAGAAACTTAGGCGCATAGTACGACAAAATAAATTGCAGTTACGACGAAGATGACGACGATGACTCAGGCAATGATGCATTTCAAAACAACACTACAGACGTAATGATGACGCGACGTGGCATGCAATGGAATAGAATAAGATCACATTGCATCGTATCGTATCGCATGATAAAACGATGCTATCAACGTTTTTAATTCGTCTACTATATCTATACGTAGGACAAGTACATAATACTAAACTGTAATACATATACATTTAGTTGGTTTGTAAAATATAAAATGTGTGAGAGAGAGAGAAGTCTACACAATCACATAAACTAGACTTCATAAACGCCTCGATAACGATATTGGGATGTCAAAAGTAATAAACCAGTAACAGTATTCGATATACTGTAGGTCCCTCTACAGTGGTACCTCTCTCGTTAACGCTCGTATACCCTACATACGAGTATAGGTAATTTGACAAAACTCTCACCAATATGTGTAAGGGTAACGAATGACACACGCGTACGAAAAAAAAAAAAAAAAAAAAGTCAACAATATGGACATCACTGAACTAAATGACGTTTTAGCATGTGGAAAAAAAATCACGATACAATTATGCGTTGACAATATCACAAATGTTTTACGTATATGTATATCTACTCCACACTCATCTGTTTGTAGTAAATTGGAAAGTGAAAAATACTTTTCGTACAAATATACGTATTATAGCGTCTACTCGATACGTACTGTTTTCAAATTGAAGTGGATACAATTTATATACGTAGAAAAATGTTTTTACTTTTTCAATTTTTTTCGTATTTACAGTCATGTCTATGTTCGGCTCGTTCGATGTGTACGTTTTTTTTTTTTTTTTTTTCGCCAACTAAATGAACGAAAATTTTAATCAGTAGGTATATACGTCGACGTTGTTGTACCGAACGTTAATGAGGCGCAAATGATGGTCAAAGCGTGTCAACATTTACCCAACGATAGGAGTGGTTTACAAAAGCTAAGTTGATCCAGTTAATGAAGTATTTACTTTATGCTACGTTTGAACGTTTGATTAATACACGATTTTTCTACATAGATACGAAAATTGAACGGAATATTTTCGATTGCCATACAAAATCTCTGTACTTTTCTACTTCCTCCATTCTCGTTTTGCCTGCATCTAGCTCGCCAAACGATAACATGTTTTTGGGATGGAATGAAAGTAGAGAGGATTGGAAATTTTGTACTTTCATCGTAAACAGGTACGTCACCATGTGCTGCTGGAAAATTCGAAAAAATAATCCTATCGATGGAAATTCGTCGTAAATAGAATTTTTAAAATATTTTCGAATGCATTTAATAACTCGCCCGAATCCACAATGAATATATTCCGCATTCAATTCTATTACACTTGAAAATAAGAATTTCATAAGTGAGGGGAAGAGGGAGGAGAGAAACGGTAGAATTTAATTCCTAAAATACTGGTAAAAAAAAAAAAGGAAGCTAATTCATACGATAATTTTTTGTAAATTTAAAATTTTCTATTTTTCGTTTAATTTTTCTTTCAAATGTCGTATCAGCCGCTGGTCGTCTCGATATCGACCACAAATTAGTCAAATAGGACATATTTTAAAAGGCGAAAATATTCGAGTGAAAGTGACATTTTAAAATGGCAAAATGGATAAAAAAAACTGATGTTTTTTCGCATTTTTGAAGATCTTCTGGCGCCAAAAAAATTTCTAAAAAAAATATATTATGTTATAGACAAACAACTTGGAGAAGATATGATCATGCCAAATTTTGAGGGATAGCTTATAACTTCCAAAAAAAAGTTTTAATTGCATACTCACCAGAGCTTTTTCAAAATTTAAGAACAAAAGTTTGAAATTTTTTTGCTAAATTTTCATGTTTTTTCTTACATTATTCATGATATTTCACAAACTACTCAACCTTTGCTTTCAATTTTTTTTATCGAAAATACTACACCATATACGTCACACTTTAGCATAAACCAAATGTCTCTAGCTTTTTGAATAAAAATTTGGGAATTTTTGAAAACGATCTCAAATTTTTAAATCAGTGTATCTTTCTTTGCCTGTACAATGTTCAGGATAGGCAAAACATTATACATATGTCTAGCTTGAGTTGCTCTACTTCTAGTATAAAGGAAGTACCATCGAATCAGAACACCCTGCATATATATTTTTTGGTTATTCCCAGTGTGAAATAACATGTAGATATTTAGTTTTAAAATTTAAGAACCAGTGTTTTGTGATGAAAATATGACCGAAATGAAAAAATTTCCATGGATGGCCCGTGATGTGATCCATAAAGAATTCGACGGAGAATTTTGGATTATAAAAATTTATACGTTGAACTCGTACTTCAAACACATTTATGGTGATATTGAGGAATAGGGATGAGGTAAGAAAAAGGAGCCAACATTTCTACCAGCTAGTTTTCGGACCATAGCGATCAACTTCTACTGGTTTGAAAATCCCAAACAAGGATTGATTCATCCTTTCTTACCTGAAACTTTCGTATCCCCCCTCCCGAATTTTTACCTTTTTTCTCTCTTGAATTGTGATATTAAGAGGGGATAATGATTCACCATCAACATCCCAGGCGAAATTGGTACGATTTACATTTCGATACCATTGATTTGGCAACTTGGTTGCTCCCGGTGGATCACATATTCGATGAGAGAACGATGTAAGAAAAATCCGACCCTTTTTCAGGCCTACTCCAACATTTTGATAGGACAAACAAGTTGGTGGTGTACATTAAATAGGTATGCTTAATACATATTTAAAATTTATAATAAAACGTTCACTCATGAAGCTAAGCACGTATTCATGAATTCACAACGCATTTAAAACCTTTTTTTCAACCTAATTTTCTCTGTCACGTGTATTGTGACAGAAAATCATGAAGTTCGATCTATCAACTCAGGACATATGAGGAGGAGGTCAATAAATGTTTTTTCAAGGTCTCAGTAAACCTATAAGATCATTTTTATTCGAGACAAATTATTCTACGTTCTTTCGAGGACTTTTTAAACCAATCGATAGAGAATCAAAAGTTGTAAAACGTATCAAAAAATCTCTCTTCGTCTCAATTAGTTCGGAAGAGACATGGTGATTTCTTCTTTCTAAACTTGATGTAACGATCATATTCTTCCTTCCTCTCCTCTCCCCTCTCACGTCAAGTTATTGGATTGAAATTTGACATTCAGATTTAGAAGGAACCTAAGAAATACCTTTCGGGGCCTTCAAAATTAAGTTAGATTGTTAAAATTTAACAGGTAGATCAGGTAGAAGTCTATGATGTACATTTTTGGAATTTCAACAATTCATTCCAAAATTAAGCTGTATTTTCACGACGCTCTTTTTATTCAATTACCATACATTCAACAACGCTCAAAATAATTTTCAGTCTAATGGTTCACCATTACAGAACCATACTCTAAAAACTGTATTTTACTTCGACAGCCTTTCCTTTCGACTAAATTTCCGATTTTCTTCGCCAATAAAATACTAGCAAGGGAACTTTGTCAACTGTCCGGGTCCAATTTCAACGAAACCCATCTAGATTGAAAGAGAATGTTAAAAACCCTCACGCACCGAATTTTCAGCTGCTGAAGTTCATATTTTGAATTTTGGCGAATTTTTGAAAAGTTGTACCGACTTAATAGCCGATAAATTCATAAAATATTTTCCAAAATGTGATCTATTGAAATTACAATAGATAAAATTGGGTTACTATTTAATCTTGACCTTCTGAATCAATGTGTCACATTTTCAAAACATTATGGAGCCTAGGATTTTCAAAATACTCTAAAACTGTCGAATATAAACTTCAGCAGCTGAAAATTTTACCCTAGTCTATTGGCATCCATTCTAACATACGAAAGTGGTTTTTTTGGAATTTCCAGCCGGACAGTCGAATAATTAAATTTTCAGTCAGTTAGTGGATACTTTAAAATCGTCACAAAAAAGTTTTTTTCAACTGTATGGCTGATATTTCTAGAAACACTACTTCAATCTGTTAGAATGTGTGCCAGCAACCTAGGATAAAATTTTCAGCTGCTGAAGTTCATAACCGATCTTTATAGAGCATTTTGAAAGTCTTGGAGAAAATGAAACTCTTACTGGAGGCTCCAGAACACTTTTAAAATGCAACATATTGATTCGGAAGGTCAATATTGAGTAGTAACCCAATTTTCTCTATTACAACTTCAATATATCACATTTCGGAGAATATTTCATTTTTGCTACATTTATCGGCTATGCAGTTAGCACAACTTTTCTAAAATTCGGCAAAAATTCAAAAATGAAT
This sequence comes from Ferrisia virgata, assembly GCA_900060175.1. Classification (NCBI taxonomy): domain Eukaryota; kingdom Metazoa; phylum Arthropoda; class Insecta; order Hemiptera; family Pseudococcidae; genus Ferrisia; species Ferrisia virgata. The sequence goes on from FIZR01012404.1 coordinate 18,671, forward strand.
TTCAGCATCTGAAAATTTGGTTCCTTTTTTTTTTTTGACGTGCTCTTTCCATCTAGCTGAATTACGTTCAAATTGGAGCCGGACAGTTGATAAGGTTCCCTTGTTAGGTATAAAATCTTTGCAAAAACATTGATAATTGTCCATCTTCGTACACATGAATGCCTCTGAAAGGACACCATTCCTCTTCCCTCGTGTGACTTAGAAACGTAACGAAAAAAAAAAAAAAAAAAAAAAAAAAAAAAAAAAAAAAAAAAAAACGACGTGTATTTGAAAGGAGGCGGTTTCGGGTACGCGCGATCGAGTTTTCGAAACTGAGTGTCGTCGTTAATTAATTCGTCATTGTCATCCATAAATCGAACTAAAGATTTAATTTTTTCTTTTTTTGCTTTTCACGTAATTTACTGTATTTACCCATCCGGTACGGTGTAAGTAAATTACAAACGATATCGACGCGTGAATTGAAGGAGCAAGGTATACTAACCAAAGGCAACGTACTTGTACCTTCGAGGATACTACATAGGTAGTTTTTATTCGTTTATGGCATCGATCTAATATACCTTTACCACCTATATGTAAGGTCAACGACATATTTTTTAATTACCCTCATTTTGGTCGCCAAAACTTCGGACACATGTTTTACTTTTTCGGGCATTATCTCGTACGTATTACGAGATTAAATATTACTTTGAAGTGGCGCGCGCACGAGCGCGTGATAATACCCAAAATAAAAACTAGAGAGAGAAAGAGAGAGCTGCATAGAAGAATGTAGATATTTTGTTTTTTTGTTTTTTATTGTTTTCTCTAACCGAGGTACGATAATCATAAAGGAAAAAAATTCTTTTATGAAAAAAAAAAAATATATATATATATATATACACGAAGCTCCAACTGGCCTGGCCGTCAATTATCTCTCGCTTATGGTAACATACAGGTACATTGGCTCGGTTCGAAGAATTCAATACCATACTGCTACCGTCTGTAACCATCATAATAACCAACCCGTCGACGTCGACCATCGAATCCATCAGCTGTGACGAAGATTACAGGTATTTCACCCCCTTCGACCCGACGACGCGACGCATATTTTATGTATGTACATGCACATGTACGTCTACATCTACATACACATATATATATGTATATAATATTATATTCATTTAAAAGGTATAAATACGAATAATGCGTCTACGTGTAGGTACATGTACATGTACATGTACCTGTACCTGTACCTTCGATTTGTTATCATCATCAAGAGGTGCGTGTATGTGTATCCTTCTCTACCCTGCTTCTTTCGCACAATACGTACAAATACAGGGCTACGTACCGACCAACGTTTCTCTTTCACCGCCCACCCCGCCGCCTCACCGGGTGTGCATTTTCGTTTATTAGACCCAAAACTCATACACCATATCGGACATTTTTATAATACACGTCGCTATGCGTCTGTGTGTCCGACATCCAATTCCAACAACAACCACGAATATGGCAAACGCGTTAAAAAAAAAAAAAAAAAAAAACTTGTTACATGTAGGCTGCTATACGAATACAACAAACACCACCGCAAGAGGCAAGACCACCAGCACCACGTGTATAAAGACGATGAATTTTCTTCGCACGAGCCGAGACAAACTTTAGGCCTTCAATGATGGCGGTAATATTTATGTATGTAGCTTTAAATACTCGTATTTTCACGTACCTTACGATCAGTGTCGAAGTCGCGACGCGACGTCTGGTTGAAATATCTAATTAAAATGGCAGCTGCGAGATGGTCGACGTATCTGCGCCGGGCTCGGCTGAAGAGGGGGTGCCATATTTCTTCAAACAGGTGATGTCGACGATTCAGCGCGCGAGAAGAAGAATAATACGTGGCAGAGGAAAGAAAAAAAAAAAAAAAGGTACCATGCTGTTTCGTGTATGTACATTTATCGATATTGATACGTTCAGTAACGAAGTAAAAAGAAACGAATTGTTCGCGTGTTGTCGATCAAATTCAAAACAACGATTCGTAATTGCCATCTCAAACCATCGATTAACGGAATGAATGAGTGCTTATTCTTAACTGTGTACGATTACACGGAGATGGACAATACGACATCGATATCACAAGTTATACAACGTTTCAAATGTTCTTAAATTCTTTTCGTAATATTCGTAAATCATTTATTCCACTTAGGTCTATGCTAACGTAATTTTTGACAGGTTTGCTTCTGAATTTTCGTTCACTGCTTTATACAAATCAAAGATGACAAAATTATGATAAGGGCGAAAATCCCCATATCTCCCCTCCTAATTAACCTAGGTGGCTGATTTTTGGATGCGTTTTACATTTTTGGATTGTCTATCGAGTAGCTCAAAAAGAAACATTTTTTGAATTTTTAGCTCCTCAGAACCCCCTCTCCCAAATTTGGGCATAACTGAATTTCGATTGAAGGTCAACCTCACTCCAAAATATTAAATCTGCCGCCAGTCTAAACCTATTTCCCAAATTTAATCGATTTTGACCGGTGTCGAGCTGAGAAAATGATTTTTAGTTTCGAGGGAAAAAATAAAAATAAATATCCGGTATTACCAAAGATGGTCCGTATTGGTCTTCTAGGGGCCCAAAACGGATTTCGTTGATACCCCTCTTCATTCACCATAGGTTAATAAGTCGTAACAGCCTAGTTTTCACTGACAATATGAAATAGAAAATCAGGCTATAGAAACAATGCAAATCTCACGAACGATTATTGTGAAAAAACAAAATAATTCCAAAATCGTTACTTTCGCCGATTTTTTCGAAAAAACGAATTTTTTAAGATCCGAATTTACCCAATGAATCGAAAATCACGGGCTCCATTTTAAAGACAGATACATAGAACGGGGGAGGGGGGAGAAGCGAGGAAGAAATTACCAAAATTTTTTACAACATACCATCAAAAATTAGTCGAATGAGTTTTCAACCTTCAAGTTTTTATTCTCAGTTAGTCAGTCAAATATACAATTTAAGAAAATGCCAACTTCTCACCAATGGTAAGTTGATCCCTCCAAGTCTACAACGAACCCCCATCACCCCTCCCCCTTATTCAGACTAACACTCACCTCTCATCAGGCAAATTTGGTAAACAACTTTTTTGAAAAGAAAGATGAGGGCGAAAATTTTGAATTAGCATTTTGACTTATTTCAAAGAACTGAATGCTGAATTTTGCCATTTTTTCACATAAAAATTATTTTAGGTAGCAAAAGTTGTTTGTGAGAAGAGTTTTAACTCCCCCCCCATCTCCCCTCCCGCCTCTACCTCTATTACCTTAATGGTAAATAACTGTAGATTTTTAAAATTCTTTTTTAAAACAATAAAAAGATATTTTCAATAAATTTAAGGAAATGGCGATGAGACTCAAATTGTGATCTGTGTAGTGAAAAAATTATCGATAAATTTGCTACTGAATCGAATTTACTGATGACCAAAAATGTGACTTAAAAAATGAATACATATTTTAGCTTTTTAGCCTAATACCATGTCATATTGTCAATGAAAAGCAGGTTATATTCGTCCGTCGAGCTACGTCGGATGAAGGGGGGCATAATAATGAAATCCGTTTTGGGGTCCTAGAAGACCATTGAGACCATTTTTGGTCACGCCAGATATTTATTTTGTTTATTCTATTTTATTATATTTTTTCCGCAAACGAAAAATCATTTCCTCAGCTCGATATCGACCAAAATCGATCAAATTTGGGCAATAAGTTCAGATTGGTAGCAGATTTGATATTTTTTTTTAGTAAAAATACCTTTGGTTAAAAATTCAGTTTTACCCAAATTTGGGGCAGGGGGTGCTGAGCGGCTTAAGTTGCAATAATTCTTCGTTTGTAAAGCAATCGATTAGAGAATCAAAAATTGTACAACTTTCTCAAAAACCAGCTTCCTAGGTCAATTAGGAGAAGAGATGTGGGGGGTCCCTTTTCTACCTTGAAGGCTCACTGTTCTACTCATTCTCCCCTCCAAATCAAGGTAGATGATCGAAAGTTGTCATGTATATGTAGTAAATGCCCTAGATATGGCTTTTAGGGGTTTAGATTTTTCAGTCCCATTGCACCCCCTCATAGATTCAAAAATGTAGTTTTTTAATTGTTTTTTATTATTTTTCAAGTTTAGTTTATGGCACACACAACTCCCCTCCGAATTGAACTAACCGGTTGAAATTTGGTATATAGACTCGGTAAAGGTGCTAGATGCGCTTTTTGTGGGGTTCAGCTATTCACTTCAATATCTACCAGTAACCCCACCCCCTCGCCATGTACAATAAAAAACATCGCAGAGAGCTGCTTTCTTCATTTCATGGATAGGCAATTCGCAGATTTCATTCTGACTCAAAAAGAAACGCTGTGCGATGTTTTTTTTTTCGTTTACTTCTTTCAATTTAATTGGGTATGAGCTTACAAACAGCCCTCTCCCTCCCCCTGTTGCCAAAAAAAATCAACGATAAATTGCTCGTCAAGGTAATTTATTCTAAAATCTACCATTTCCCCTCATCTTCTTATGAGTAAACCCTTTCACAAATTAAAATTAATATCGCAGAACTAGAGCTCAAAGTCAATACATACCTAACACACAGACTCCCGTCCCCCTCTCTCCTTCTCATCCCTCATAAACTAAAAATAAAACAATCACACTTGCGTAAGTAGATAATTTTCTCTCAATACCGAGCGAAATAAAGAAATAAATGCAACATCATAATTCTATGTAGATCTCTCATCATCATCATCATCATGCACGAGCACGATGATTGTATCGTCGTCATCGGTACACGTGACGTGAGGTACGCGGTATCATTACTGGAGGTCGTTGACGCATGCGCACTTGTTACATACGGTACGAAGGTACATATTACATACATCGAAGTCGGCAAACGATCGGTACACCGATTCGGCGTCGTCGTCGGCTTCGCGCCCCAACGTCTGCTCGCGTCTCTTTTATCCGGTTCCTTCTCTCTTTCTACCTTCCGGAATTAATTAGCGATAATGTTGAATTTAATTCCGACCACCGAACCATACCCTTGCGGCTGGTTTTATACGGCGCGCTGCGCAACGCCGCGCCGCAGGGGCACCTTATAAAATTCACCGTGACCGACAAACCTTGAACTTGAATCAGCCGAATCCAACTCCTTTGTTTGCGCCATCGCCAGTACGACAATGACACGTCGACAAGTTCGCCGAATCAAGTTCACAACACGTCCGTCAAGCTGGTACGTTCGGCGCGCGCAAAACGGTTCACCATTTTCCCTCTTCGTACCGGTTGCTGTTGCATTTCGACCATTCGCTGCCATTTTCAATGTACTATGTACATACGTAAATAACCTACTAAATACCAAAATGACTCATAGATTATCCGCCCAATTCGTTTACCCCTCTCATAGGTATACTACAGCTACGATAGTATATGCAAATGTGATCCAATATTTCATCTCGTGTACATACGTAGACGTACTAAGTATGTATGTAATATGTATGTGCACTGGCACATGCTGATGGCGCCTATCTACAACCATTTTAAACCGGTTCATCAATCAGTACCTGTTCGCCGCTCGCCTATCACACGATACGATGTTATAATTAGATTTCCAACAACGTTCGCGTACTCGCTAATAGTACTGTAGTATCTGCAGTACCTGTGTAGTGTATATCTTTATGGCCGCATCCATAAATATACGATACGATACGATACGATACGATACCAAGATGACCAACTCGATAAAGTTACACCGCCTGCGCACCGTTAACTCTCTCATTCCATATACTACATAGTTGCTCTTATATATACATATATATATCTATATATAAGTATATTTATCTCTTAATAATGTTTTCGTTTTCGTCGTAGTCATACTTGGTCGTCGTTTTACCAATAACAATCGAATCTATTTCAAGGTCGTATCGAGGAAACTGGTTTTCCAGCGTATTTGATACAGATCAAATCCATGTATAATTTATCTACGTGTCTACGTATCCGTATAATTTTAGGTATAATTACGTAGGTAGGATACGAGTTATAATCAAATTCACTGGTATAAAAATACCTACCATATACACCGATCACTATACGGGTATTGTACGCTGGGTATTGTACGCTGGGTATCGTATACCGCCTAATGTGGGTACGGTACGTACGTACTACGTACCACATACACGTAGATTGGCAATCAAATACCAATCTACGTATAATATGAATACGTCAATTATGACTCAGTGTGTTGCTACCTTATAGAAAGCTGACTGCGGTTTAATTAGAAAGAGAACGCTTTTTGGTCAGTTTCAAATTTCAATTTATCGACTTAATTTGCTGTTATTGTGTTCCACTCCTTGTGATCTATAAAACGATCTATTTCCACGTGCAGAGACGATTTTAGAATTAAATCAAAAAATAAAATGAGATCTTAACGCGTTGATTTTTTAGCCTCATTTTTGTGAAATATAGGACTGTGATGCTTTATCTTCATCAAAGCTAAGAGTAGGTTATACAGAATAGCGGAAACCTCCAAAAGGTACTATTAAATGACGATAATAAATTCATCTTCTCCTAACAGCTGATGATGTGCGAGAAACAGTCTTACCTAAAAGTCAAAAATGAGAACCACCCCCACCTTCATCTCCTATCACCCCTCCTGATTAACGTATGAGGTTAATTGGAACAATTTCTCCCCTTAGAACCCCCTTTCCTAAATTTAGAAACGATCGAATTTTTCCTCAAAATCATCCCCACGATGAACGTACGAAATTTCAACTCTTTCAAAGAGCTGATGATATGAATGAAACAGTCTCATTTCAAAGTCAAAAAGGAGAACCCTCCTCCCCTCTATATTCTCTCGTAATTGACGTATGAGGCTGATTGAAACAATTTTTGCTCCTCAGTACCCCCTTCCCCAAATTTAAATATGATCGAGTTATTACTCAAGATCGTTTGCCTTTTTTGAACCTACCAAATTTCTACTTCTAGGAGCTGATGACATGAGAGGAACAGTCTTACTTCAAAGTCAAAAAGGAGAACCCCTTATCTCTTCTGATTGACGCAAGAGGTTCTCCCCCTCAGAATCCCCTTACCCAAATTTAGATATGATAGGATTTTTACTCAAAATCATGCCCATTGTGAACGTACCAAATTTCAACTCTTTCAAAGAGCTAATGATAACAAACGGAACAGTCTCAATTCAAAGGTTAAAAAAGAGAACCCTCTCCCCCCGGCCCCATATCTTTTCTCGTAACTGGCGTATGAGGCTGATTGAAACAATTTTCGCCCCTCAGAATCCCCTTTTCCAAATTTAAATTTGATTGAATTTTCACTAAAAAATCATTGTTCGAAATTTCAACGCTTTAAAAGAGCTGATGATATGAACGGAACAGTCTCGTCTCAAAGTGAAAAAAGGTACCCAACCTCTCATATCTCCTCTCCTGATTGGAACAATTTTTGCAATTTTTCCCCTCAGAAGTCAACTAGCCGAATTTGAGCAGTTATGATTGGTACTTGGCCGAATAAATCATATTAACCTTCGTGAAAAGAAAAAATAAATAAGTAAAAATAAATTTCTGACGTGCCTCGAAATGGCCTTAAAGATTCTCTAGGACTTCAAAACGGATTTTGTTGATGGCTGCTTCCGCTTCAACCCGGCTTTAGATCGATAGACCTCAATAGTCTGGTTTTCTTAGGCAGTCTAACATATAGAAAATCATACTGAGAATTATATCTCAGGTCAAAGGTATGAGTTTAGAAAAAAAGCTTTCAAACGAAAAGAATCAAATGAAGACATTTTTCAACACTAACGTAGACAAGAGTGGCTCGTAAGAGGGGATTTCTGCTTTTTCTTCTAACTATTTTTTTAGATCTGAATTTATAAAAATAAAATCGACTCGATTAATGATCAAAAAGTACATTTTCAGAAGTTTTAAGAAAAAAAATTAGCTTGAATGTAAAAATTTTCCAACTTTTTCAGCATTAAGGGTGATGGTGATGGTGGGGAAGGATGTACAGAACCCTCAACTCTTTTTCCCTCGGCTACACCTCTGAAAAATATAATGAAAATATTTCACTCACTTTTGAAACCCTTAAAAGTTCACCTTGAAACAACCAACTCTCGTCTCTAAGGTATAATTTTTCACCACACACACCGACACAGGATCCAGAATCGAATCTATGGTGTGGGTGAGGGAGAGGGAGGGTGATAGTAGCCTCCTCAGTATTCTCCGGTCTTCGGCGAAACCGGCAAAATTGACGAAAATCTGCAAATTCGGCCAAAAATAAAAAAACTGCAGATTGCTGACGAACGAAAAAAAAAATTTAAAAAATCAAAGTCGCAGAAGAAAAAATTTTTAATCCCTCGGTCAGAATTTTTCGAAAAATTTGAAATGCAACTCAACTGAAAAGTTGAGTGATGTTTTACATATGAGTTTACGGGTTCAATCCTCTCCTCCCTCGCCCACCCAATTATTTATATTTACCAATCGTATATTTACGCAAGATTTAAAACTAGAAACCTAGAAATGTTTTATTTATCGTCATAAAAGTTCAAAAAATGCATTTTTGATGGTTAAAAATTTTTTTTCAAAATTTCGCCCTTGCTTTGCTCGGACACACTTACGTCTTCGGTTTACTTAATTTTCAAGAGCTGAGACTCAGAAAAAAAAAGTTTTTTATAAACTTAATGCTTCGAAAAAAAATTCCATGTCCCACCCACAACTGAGAAAAATTTAAATCCCCTGCACTAGACATTCCTAGCTATATCATTGAAAATATGAGCTAAATTGCTCATTTACACACCTCCTGATCTTAAAATATTGACAAATATTTGTCCTCATTCTGCTCAAGCATCTGGCTAATAGTTTCATCGAAATATCGCTCATGAAGCAGAAGGTGTATGAAAAATGAAAAAAATCGGCCAAAAAGTCTTTTTTTTAATACGGCAAGTTTGCAAAATGTTGCACCCCCTCCCTCCCACAACTTAGATCCCCTACTGACAGGATCTAACCCTCATACAAACGTTAGTTGGATTTCATATTCTATCTCATTTCGAGAAAAAAAAATGAATGTATGAACTGAAATTATCTACGCACGTGACAAGTCTGGCTCATCAATCGAAGATCAGTTGACTGATGAAATTTAGCATTTAGTGAAATCACGTTAGGAATCGCCGATCATTTATTACCAATTTGATACTAAAGATTTTCCATTAAAGTTGTAATTTTCCTTCGCTAGGTGAATATTTAATTATTTTAGTAGATAGTCAACAACAATCCTAACGAGCCAAAAAGCTCACCAAACAAACTGATCGTGTGGATTACCCTCATCAGGTGAAATTGCAATCATACCACGAGCGTACTACTGCACTTCCCTCCATCTACTCATCGCATTCGTGAATCCCTACGAAGTTTCCGGAAGTCCTAAACTATACATATTGTGAATTTGACAAACATATACAAAAATCAGATCTTCCTCTCGCGGTCAAAAAGTACACCATTTTAACTTTCAGCCATACCTGAAGAGAAAATTACTCTCGACATTAACGAACCAATGGAATGATTTCGATGGAATTTCTGAACAGGCAACATTGAATTGTGAATACAAGAATGAGCTTTCATGCCGAACGAGAGATCTCAGCCAACGAGCCATCTCTTTGAGAAAACTCCACAGCTACCAGTTCACACATGAGAATTTTGTTCATTCTCGTTTACCAAAACGAAACACTTCATAAAACCTTGACACGTCACCATGGTCAGTTCACCGATAACCTGGTATACGTATAGTCATCGTCGTCGTCCTCTATAACATATGTGAACATACACATACGCGATACGTCAAATAGGTAACCAAGTAGCAGCTACACATCTTTATCGTCAATTTTTACGTATTTATGAAAAAAATTTCACACCATTTTTCGTGCAGCTTATTTCAACGATATGGCGGTGACGAGACAAGGCGCCTAGCTAGTCCAGTACCCATTTACATGCACATCGTCGACGTGCACACGTGCATCGTCGAGTAGATAGGAGGATTATACGAAACCGAATACACACATACACTACTTTCCAATCCTCTTCTTCGCCGGCTAATTTTATATACGAAAAAAAAAAAAAAAAAGCAAAGAAAATTTACCTAATAAGTACCTACACATAATACACATACGTACAATTTCGGCTTCGGCGTACATAAATATACGTACATATCATCGCGTACGCGACCATTATGAAACATCGTTGTTGTTTGAAGGAAAAAAAAAAAAAGAAAGAAAAAAGAAAGAGAAGAAAAATAAAAGAAAACGATTACGTCGTCGTTGTTTTGTTAACGTTCGCAAAGCGTGAGAACTTGAACCGATTTTGCTGTGTGCAGGACGCGCCGAACCGCCACTCCACCTCCCCACGATTCCTCTTAACCGACCCACATAACGAAATCGTCATAAAACTGGCAGCCGTCGTCGCCGACGTCGTGTCAGGTTTTCCATACCTATATTATATAGGTACGTATGAACCTACTGCCTAGTACCTACGTATAGCTACACTATGGCGTATGTATGCCAAAAAAGAAAAAATATACTATAAATTTATAAACAGACGACTATGTCTATCTTTTCTGCAGCGTCGAGTATACCGAGTACCGAGCAAGCGGTTCGTAATATAAAAAATATACACGAGCACCATTCGAATCATCGCTCGTCGACGAACAGGTGAACGTCTACACTGAAAGGAAACCGTATGTACTTATAAACTATACGGACATCGTAATCGTCTGAAAAAAAATAAAGGCCTACCATCGTCGATACAGCCTGACCGGCCGCTTCGTACAGTCGTACCATCGAGGGTTATGAATACGTGGTCAGCAAAAACCGACAACCGAGTAATACACAAGTACCTAACTAACTCGTCCACATGATTCTAAAAATAGCTATAGGTATTATACGAGTACCTACATGTACTTAGTCCATATAATGTACTAAATACAAGTTCGTCATTACAGTGAAGACTACGACGAAGACCACGACCGACTCCAATTCGAACGTCAGACTAGCAAAACGCGAAACCTTCTCGCTTCCTAAATACATATATACCAACCAGTATAGCATAATGATCGTAATAATAATAATAATAATAATAATAATAATAATGCGAAATCTAGGATTATTTTACAACACAGCTTAATGAATGGAATTTTTTTCCATCTCATTCTGTTCCCTCACATAGCAGCACCTTCTTCACTTCTACTTATTATTGCAACGCTGACGGAGACTAGGTTAGAATTAACTCCAGATTGTATAGCAATGGCGTCCTACTGTGGCTGCTTCGTACATATATGTACGGACTCCGTCCGTACACGTTACATAGCTATCTACATATACATATAGGCAAAGTCAGCGATTAAAATTGCATTATAAATTGTGTATAATTTTACCACATATATACTCGGTCGGCCATCATCATTTCAATTTCAGCGAACGAAAAAAAGAACGCGGATACTACGTACACGATCCGTAGCTAATTATTTTAAAAGTAATAAAAATCCTTCACGCTGCTTCGTGCTGGCAATTTCGCTGGCGATGGCGACGAGTCGCCGAGACAGTGTCGTTACGTTCTTTTCTGATGCATAGGCTCGGATTAGGCATTTCAACCAGTAAATCAATGGAATGGAAAATCGTATCTAAAAATTTAACATCAAAATTTTCATCCGATTACCAATCCAAATGGCGGGGGGGGGGCTTGTAGTCGAAAATTTTTCCTACAAATATTATCTATTATGTACACATTGCGCATGTCTCCATTGTTAAGGATGCAGGATTCGAGACCCTTCAAAAAATCAAAATAGGAAAATTTTGTATGTAACCAAAAATGCAGTAAAATTTACCCTAGCATAAGGTTCATCATTCACAATCACGTTTTGGATAGATTTTTTGTTCTCAAAATTTGAAATTGCCCCCTCCCCCCATGCAAATCTCAGAATAGGTGTGGACGCCATTACCATTGTCGTTTCTATCAAAAAAGTAAATGAAAACAAGTTTTCAATATTGAAGATTTGAAGGGTACATAATTCATACTATCGCAGGCCACATTCAGAACCAAGCTAAATCTACAAGTCACAATCATTACCAAGTAAATGTTCGTTTGGACAGCGGAATGGGAGAGGAAGTGGTGACCGACTGAAATTCTGCAGAAAGTGAATAAGGCTGGAGAAAGGTAGATTAGAGAAGTAGGGTAACAGTGGGTGAAGGGGAATGTACTAGAGAGGATGGGTTGTCTAGCGTGGAGGAAAGGGGCTGTGAGAGGAGAGGGAGGAAACAGATATGGGTGTGGTGAAGGGGTTACACAGGGAATAAACCACAGCTTACGTACTCGTTTCACTAGAATTACTCGCAATAAGAAAAACTATCAAAAAAAACTATATTTTCGGAATTATTGGAAAGGTGGGGGGGGGGTGTGCAATGAGGCTGAAAAGTCAAAACCCCCAAAAGGTACATCTAAAACCCATACTAAATCCACATACGAAATTTCAACTTTGTAGCTCAAATTTATGAGGAAGTTAAGCGAGGAACAAATTCAAAATATAAGATAAAGCGACCAAAAAACTACAGTTTTATGGTGTCAGCGGGGGGGGGGTACAGTAGATCTGAAAAGTCTAAATCTACAAAAAACACATCTATGGCCCCTATAAAGTCTACATAACAAATTTCAAGTCTTTAGCTCAATTTGGGACGAAGAGTTGGTTTTCAAGATCAAAAAAGGGAAAACGCCTCATATCTCCCCTCCTAATTGACCTAGGAGGCTGATTTTAGGACATGTTATACAACTTTGGATTGCCAATCGATCAGCTCAAACAGGAACAATTTTTGCAATTTTAGCCTTCCAACACCCCCTCCTCCAAATTTGGGCATAACTGAATTTTGAGCCGAGATCAACTTTACTCCAGAATATCAAATTTGCCACTAATTTAAGCCTATTTCCCAAATTTGATCGATTTTGATAAGTATCGAGCTGATTGAATGATTTTTAGATTCGAGGAAAGAAATAAAATAAAAATAAATATCTGACATGGTCAAAACTTGCCGTCATGGTCTTCTAGGACTCCAAAACGGATTTTGTTATTATTCACCCTCCCCCCTCCCCCTCGGATACCTTAGGTTGATAGACCAAAATAGTCTGGTTTTCATTGACGATATGACATAGAAAATCAGGCTAAAAATATTTGAATTCTTTTTCTCATTTGCTATTTTCTAACATAACATTTTTTTCAATAAGGGCATAAAGGTTTAATAATACGACGTACGAGCATCTAAATAGGTAAAATGCACATGGATGGAACTACTAAAGGGAGAATGACAACGTGGTACATTACCATAATAAATAGCTTAATGCAACAAACATGTAAACGCATGTAAACGCGTACCTCCGAACGAGTCCGACGTTCCACTACGATCACGCGGTAAAGTTACGTCGCTGTCGAGCTGTATCATCCAAAATATAAAACTTGGGCGTTGCATCACTTAAAATCATTTTTTTGACCTGAAAACGTTTATGAGATGTTTTTGGCACTCGCAGAACATATTTAGGCAAAGGTAGGAACAAAAACAAAGAAATTTTTACTGGTTCTTTTGGACCAGCTTACTGCACAGTGAAACAGGAATTAGTGTTTCGTGTACTTTTTTGTTCGTTTGATTTGTAAGCTGTTGTTTTCTCCGAGTAAGAGAGCCTAAACTTTACCTACTGTTTTTTGTTTTTTCAGCCCATACTCGAACCACTCGGTAACATTATTCTACACACAAATTACGCTATAACGATTGCGATGCGATAATCACTCGAAATTACATCCAGCAAAACTACTACGTACGCGCGTCTGAACATATATTTCATCGCAGGTAAAGCACACAACACACAGAACGCAGCTCAGCATCACACCAATCCAATATTTCATTTCCGTATCATCAACGACTAGAACGAGGGAGATAATTACAATTGAAAATTCGACGATGCTGGCGGACTCGCGTAGCATTTTTGGAGCGTAAAATCACCTTAACGCCGCCATCATCGTCCATCGTAATAATGTAACGAAAAAATCTCGTATATTACACAACGTTACATCATTATGGTGTGTAGGTAGGTAGGTAGGTAGGTAGGTACGCGTTTTGCTCGTACTATCATGTACACAATAAATTCATAAAAATTTGGCGATTCTTACGCAAAGCGAATAAAAAAAATTACACCTTAAATAATACATTTACATACCTACCCGCCCTACCTATCTACAACAGACGTAACGTAGGCTCATATTCAACCATCTATACCGTGACAAAATACCAGCCAAAAATAATCTCAAAGCATACGTAGTATACCATTTAAACTAGGTATAGTACAGTAGGTATTTTTCTCACTATAAATAATCGATCAACGCAGACAGTAGAATTAGTCACCGATGAAAACGAAACCAGTATCTTTCCAAGATTCACTTCAGCATTGAAGTCTACACCAACATTAGAGTGACAAATACACATCACTAAACTTGCTCCCAACTTCGTGCCCTCTTCTCATCATCCTTCATTCCGTATAAAAATTGTTCTTCGTTGTAATAAACTTTTTTTATCCTATATACGCCACTGTGAGAATGGCCCATTAACGATACAAACGCGCGACAAAGACGAGAACTTTTATTTTTTCTATCCGCTTAGTATAGGTATTTCCACACATACACACACACACATACATACGTATACATCTACATAAGTATACCTGTTAGATACAGTACACACTACACACGTATACCTTTACCTACACAGTGTATATGTAGTGTAGACGTACTGTATAAACGTGAATTCATTCGTCATTACGTGTTCGACCGAATGAAAAAAAAAAAATCTCCATCAAGGTGAGACAAGGAAATGTACTCGTACACGTTGAATCAGGGAACAGAGCCAAAAAAATTATTCGTACGTAACCGGTTCGGTCATCAAACCAGCATAGTATTTGGACTTTAGAATACGTATACATTCAATATACGTACGTATATGAATTATTATTATTATTCGTACACGTAGTTCAGATATACACGTGCTACTTAGCTAACTAAGCGTAGCATAATGTTGTAAAATTCTTAACAATTTTTTTCAATATTTTCCAGCAAAAAACATCTACAAGTGACTCTCTATACGAAAATGTTGAAAAGCACTTTTCAGAAAATTCATCGACTAGGCGAGACTGCGAACTAGTAAGAAGTCGCTACATAAATTACCTTCACAGCAACATTGATGAAACGAATTAAACGTGATCTGGAGATTTTTTTGTAGAAGTGCTCGCGGTAATAAGGAAACTATCGAATATCAACTACCTTCAAATTACCAAAAATTTGAAAAATGTGAATACATAAGAGTCGGATTGACAAAGTAAAGTTAATATTCGATCTAAGTGGGATGAAATTAGCAGAAACCGATATGCTATACGCTGTTATAATTATTTTTTAATATTCTTCCATTTTGTAAGGTAGCCAGGGTGGGAGGGGGGAGAGGTCATTCGGGGGAAATACTCAAAAAATAAGTGAATATTCAAACCAAGCGAACTTAAATTAGTAGCAATCGATATGCCAATTCATTTTTCAATTTTTTTGAATTTGTACGAAAATAAGAGGGCTGGTGAAGGCTTTCAGATGAGCCAAATTAAAAAAATGAACCGATAATCAAATTCAACGTCCCGGAATCAGTATGAATCGATATGTCACAACGTTTAACGTAATTTTTCGAATTTTTACCAACATGGAGAGCACCTATGTTCCCCGTAGGGTGTTGCGGGCTCATTTAAAAAATTTATTTGCTAAACAACAAGTCTATTGATGGTAATTTTTTCAGCTTTTTTGACCATAGCTTTCAACCTTTATACTCATCAGGAAAAGTTGACCTGTTGTAAAAGCAGGCGAAGGAGGAGGGAGGAGGAGTAGGAGAGAGAGAAAGAAACAACCTCCTCCCAAGAGTGAATTTTTTATGCAAAAATTCATTTTTATACACGAAAAAACAGTGAAATTCAACATTTACAGTCTACAAATACGTCAAAATATACTCGTTTTCCGAATTTCGACCCAAAATTGTCTCACTCGGGTTACATACTCGTATTTCTGACTTTCTGCATTCCCCCTTCCCCCCCCCGCCCCCCAGAAGTCGGCTAATGTTGCGCCAATGAAAAGTTGAGCTCGCATATCAAAAGTTTAACTTGAAGCTTCTAAAATTTTAAACATCAATGTTGAATCTTCTTCTTGTTCGAAATTAGTAATAACCAACTAACTCCCCTCCCCCTCACAGAAGTTGACTATCGTTACGCCAATGAAAAGTTGAGCTCGCTTATCAAAAATTAAACTTTTACGCTTCTGAAATTTCAAATATCAATTATGAACCTTCTTCTTATTCGAAATTAGCAATGACCAACTAATCCCCCCCCCCCAAGTTGACTATTGTTATGTCAATGAAAAGTTGAGCACGCATATCAAACGTTAAACTTTGAGCTTCTAAAATTTTGAACATCAATTTTGAATCTTTTTTTCGTTCGAAATTAGTAATGATCAACTAACCCCCCTCCCTCCTACGAACTCGCATAAAAAATTTGAGCGAAATCGGATGATCTAAGTCACTTTTAGGTCGTTGTGACATAGATTGAATCAGAACAGAAGAACAAATCTAGCTGATGCGTTGTTTTTTGAGCCTGACTTTTGTATAATAAAAGAGATATGCAAATTGCCCAGCTCGGCGATATTTTGCCTTGATCAGTGGGGAAGGGGGGGGGGTTAAAAGGTAAATACCGGTGTGAATAACTGAAACTCCCAAAAATGCATATCCAGAACTCGTAACCTAGCTTGAAGGGGAGGATATGAACGAAAAATTACTTTTTCGAGGCTGTAAGGGGATGCAATTGGACTGAAAAGACGGAAATCTCAAAAGGGCACATTTAGAACTCTATTCCATATTTCAATATTCTACTTCAATTTGAATGGCAGATATGCGTGAAATAGTCCTTTTTCAGGGTCAAAAGGAGATAAAAACCCACATTTCTCACCTCCTAATTGACGCACAAGGCCAATTTTTGAATAAGTAATACAACACTTGACTCAGTATCGACTAGTTTAAAAAAAAAAAAAAACTACGATATTTGCAATTTTAGCTCCTCGGCACCGACTCCCAAAAATTTGGATCGAGTTGAATTTTGACCCATGATCATTCCCAATGCTATATACCTAATATGCCACAAATTCAACCACACTGCCCAAATTTAACAAATTTTGGTTGGTATCAGGCCGAGTAAATGATTTTTAGTTTCGAGGGAAAAAGTAAAAAAAAAAAAATAATGAATAAAAATAAATGAATCACTCAATCAAGCATGGCCAAAAATTGTCTCAGTGGTGTTGTAGGAACCAAAAACGAATTTTGTTGACCCTCCCCTCCTCTCCCTGCTCGATCCGTCAATAGTCTCTAATAGCCTGATTTTCATTGACAGTGTGGCATAGAAAATCAAGCTAGAGAAGCCGTAAGCAGTTTCTTACGCCTTGGAACTAGCTAGCATCGCATTAAAGTGAGTAGATTTCACGAAGCAGACTAAACTCAAGATATTACACACGTTGGTATTTTCGATAAAAATAACGACGACGATAGCAACACAGAACAGTAGAACTTATGCTTTTTTTTTTGTTTTTAAATCGTGGCATTTACTTCAATTTTTCTCGATTATCACAGAAAAAGGAGTTATAAAAAAATTAAAATCACCCCGCCTATTTAAAGTTACGAAGAACATTCGATGCGAATTCCAATCCGCTCACTTTATAGAATAAAAAGAATCATCTTCATCTGTGCTCTGTGCAGTATACATAAATTCTACGAGTAATAATATTACGTAGAAATTTCAAAACGCCAAGCACAATACAAGTCTATATCATTTCAAATGGTGTAACATCGGAAATTATACAATAACTACGATTAATTTTATTCGATCGTCCGCCTCGGAAGCTTTTTGTCCACATATGCTTCGACTCTTATCGAATACGTGTACAAAAAAAACCTAACACGATTACGTTCAACGATAGGCAGTCACAATTCGATATAGGTAATCCGCGGTCGTCGGGTATATTGGCCTTACAGTACATATAGGTTACATGTGAATTATTAAACCTGGTAAAAATATAAAATCGAAATTTTTTCGCTTCGTTGAATTTTCATTCTCAAGGATTAATAGGTAGGTAGCTACGCTACGTAGATATACAAATAGGTAGGTAGGTAGGTAGGTAGGTAGGTAAACGTACGTGTATAACTTAGCTATGTACTATACGAGTAGGATAATACGGAGCAACGGACCAACACAGAGTCCGGATATTCAATACCCTTTGTCAGCTTTTCCCAATATTATACATACTCGTGCCGTGCTACCGTCGCCATTCCGTCGTGTCACATTATCGTACATGTGCTACCTATCTAGCTATACTACAAAAAATAGGTACAAACATGACATACTAGCACACTCTTACGGCACAGCACGCGTTTGTTCTTATATATAGGTAGGCTGGCAGCTAAGTCACCGATAGTACGAATATACAACCCATTCCATCATCGTTTCACAGCATACGATATGTATCTCTCTAGTATGTACCAACTATATATATATATATAATACGAGCATGCTAAATTCTTAATCCTTCTCTAAAATGTAGTACACGAACGAGAAAACCTTGCTACGACGACGAGACGAGCCAACCTTTACCATAAGGATTAGCTTCGCTTAAGTAAGTAAATACGAAACCTACTTAATAAGTGAAATCCACTCGACGATGCGCCTTCATTGCCAATCGAAATTTTACCCTTAGCGGCGATAATCTTGTACCTAGTCAAAGAAAACTAAGTATAGGGTATACTCAACTCTCTCTCCCCCCTCCCCCACCCCTCCACCCCCCCCCGTTACGTCGCGTGTTACTCATAATATTTAAGCACAGCCAAACGCAACGCCACTCGTAGAAATACCAAAAATTACCTTCTGCTTGTTTCTCGTGTCTTCGTCTTCCCTACTCTTTTTCTTTTCTTTTCCTACAACAATCCTAATACCGGCAGATAAACACACACGCTGACACGTGTCAAAAAACACTTGTAACACGTTAAAAACTTCCACCTGATACGGTATAGACCGCAATTAGTATATTGTCTCGTAAATTATGAAAATACACGACGCGAGAAGATTCTTAATATACGAAGTACCACACGTTACAGTATGGCATGGCATGGCATGGCATGGCATAGCATAGCATCGGATAGCTTGGCACAGGTAGGTAGATATATACCTTACTACGAGAGTATAAAAAGACAGCAGCCTGATGCTGCGGCCTAATACACTGCTCCGGCAGCTCCGTCAACGTCTACTTCTACACACGCGTATCCAAACAACTTTTCAACTTTATACCGGTAACAGCAAAAGGTAAACTTTTTTCCCCTTAGAGATACAGATACCAACGTACGTACAGCAGTTGCAAACAGCAACACAGTAAAGTAAGATGCTGTTGAGAAGAAACAGGCAAAAGGCAAAGGGGTAGTAGAGCTAGAGTATACTACTTATACGTTTATAATCCGAGTGTGTAACGCAGCCCCCCCCCCCCCCCAAAATAA
>FIZR01012405.1:0-10465 GCA_900060175.1 Ferrisia virgata
AACGAACAAAACCTGTTTTTGAGGTCTTAGACTGTCTACTTCAATGTAGCGAGTTCATTTCACTCATTTGTTGATTTGAATTTTAGGGTATTACAAGCGGTTTTGACGATCTCCAGGACCACTGTGCAACGCCTAGTCTGACCCCCAACGTCGCGGGGATGAGTGGGGGTAACGAACGAACAAAACCTGTTTTTGAGGTCTTAGACTGTCTACTTCAATGTAGCGAGTTCATTTCACTCATTTGTTGATTTGAATTTTAGGGTATTACAAGCGGTTTTGACGATCTCCAGGACCACTGTGCGTAGTTCATGGTAGTATGTGCTTCTCTTTATGATTATTAATTTTTCTAATACGTGTGCTTTGTATGGAAGTAAAATGGATAAGAATCTATCGTCGATCGTTTATGCTCGCACAAAAGCCAGCAAGCGTCGCGACACATTTCTCATCTTTCAGACATTTTGACGTTGCGTCGCGTTTCCCCTCCCTCAGCGAAAGGTTTTTCTCACACATTAACGTAGGTACAAGGATGAAGCAAGGGTACACGTAGCCTATATACTCGGTACTCTCGTGTCATATACAATTATTAGAATGTACCTCTACCTAGCGGCGAGCAAATGAGCCCACCACCCTCAGATTTTCCACTCCTCAACAATACACACTCTAATACACTCGCTCGTACCTACTAAATACAAATCGCGTAAACATTATCAATCTGATTAGATAGTGTTGTCGTTTGAATTGTGTGCGGTTAGCGACGTCGTGCACTGGACGACGACCCTCTTCTTGTTTACATGTACAATCGAAATCGAACCTTTTACACATTGTGTTGTTATATTATCGCCGTTGAATATCGATTTAATGAATTTGACCGTTGATGTGTGTGGTGGCGGTGCCGATCATGATGATGATGATGAAGAAGAAGGAAGGCGAGGCGCAGGCGGTTAGGCCAACAGTAACCATCGCGAACGAAGGACGATTTATCGTTAAATGCCATCTGACACCGAGCATACACTTTCGCGGTTTTTAATTATTACGAGTATTATCGTGGCGATGGCGTTTGTCGTCGTAATCGCGATTTCGCGTTATTTTCATTTTTTCTCAGATCGCTGGTGTTTTTACATTCGTAAATTTACCATGTGGATAGATGTGTATCTGATGAGAACGAAGTATTCCTTTTGTAAAAATTCGAAAAGAATGCGTATTTCGAAGGATGCCCTTGATTGGTAGTATTTGATTGGGCACCGAAAATTCCAAATTGAGGGTTTGGGTACAATCGTCGGGTGGAAATGGAAACCTCTTTTTCATAGAAAGTCTACGGACGTTCTGCTTGAATTTATTATGTCATTTTGAGCGAATGACGTAATTATGACGAGAAAATTTTTAATTATGTTTGACTTCGCCACAGATAGGGGTGATCTTATCGTTTTGAGCTGGTTCATACGATCAAATAATATGTACAAATCACTATTCACCTAACTGCTTGTATTAAACTTGTACTCTCAGATCATTGATGATTTGCGCTAATTATTTGATCGGGCGAACTTACCTCAAGTCCCCTGGATCAAAGAGTATAGCGTGGTAACAATAGTGAATTGGCCTTTGATTGGAATTTTCATTCTATGTGGTGAAAATTCAGTTCTGAAGGTCTGAAAACGTCGTCGTCGTCGTCGTAGTCGGGATCGCTTCCCCTTGTCAGGAGGTCGCGTCCTATATTAGACGGCTCCTTGGGGTTTTGCAAGGTGAATTGACTGGTGAGTTGGTTGTTACCAGTTCTGATCGTCAATACTTCCATCTCTGTCTGCTGTAGATCTAAAGTGAAATATCGAAATGTAAAACGAAACATTTTTATTATTATTATGTGTTGGATAATAGATTAATGGTTGATTTTTGAACTTTGACATGGATATTGACGTGGATATGTTTTAGAGGCCAAGGGTCCTGTGTCATTTTATAAAAACCTTACGTTTTTGGCATAATGTTTTTGATGTTACGTGATTACATTTAGTGTTGCCTACCATAGTAATTTTTGCGCGAAATTTCTCGAATGAATTCCAAGAAAACGGAATTTATTTCTTAAAAATATAACATTTCAGTATTGAATAAGATGAATTTAGCCTATATCTGGGTATTTACATATACATATCTACTCGAGCCTGGATACCAGAGCTGGCAGTATGATTTTTAAGAAATCCATATAACGTCATAAATGAACCTAGATAAAATTTTAGGCTTCTTTTACGTTCATTGTAATTTACGGTAACTATTGGGTGATGTATCGGTATTTACTTGGTAATTTACCAGAAAAAAGTTCGTAATTTACTGGTAATTTCTCAACAATCTATCCTTAATTACTCGGTAATTTACTTTACAACTACGTGGTAATTTACTGGTGATTGCTTGGTAATTTACCGGTGATTTCTTGGTGATTTACCGCCGATTACTTGATAATTCGCCAATAATTACTTGGAAATTTACCTGTATTACATGGTAATTTACTGACAATTACTTGATAATTTACTGGTAATTATTGTTATACAAGTTTGAAGTGAACTTTATTTTTAATAAGAAACATAAATTTTATTCATTCTTGACATGATTACTAAGTAGATGTATGCATAAGAATAGCAATGGCGACGAATATTACAAACTGAAAGAATGAAAGAGAAAAACGATGAAAAGTGAACAGCCAATAAATAATATTCTAAAATCTAAATTTAACAATTACTTGGTAACTTATCAATAACTGCTTGGAAATTTACCGGTGGTTATTCGGAAATTTACCTGTAAATACTTGAAAATTTGCCTGTTAATGCTTGGTAGTTCACAGGCTTTCGTTTTTTAATTTACTGGAAATTACTGGGTAATTTCCTTGTAATTACTGGATAATTTCCTTGTAATTACTGGATAATTTCCTTGTAATTACTGGGTAATTTACTTGTAATTACTGGGTAATTTACTTGTAATTACTGGGTAATTTACATGTAATTACTGGGTACTTTCCTTTTAATTATTGGATAATTTACTTGTAATTACTGGGTACTTTCCTTGTAATTATTGGATAATTTACTTGTAATTACTGGATAATTTACTTGTAATTACTGGATACTTTCCTTGTAATTACTGGGTAATTTACTTGTAATTACTGAATAATTTACTTGTAATTAATGGGTAATTTACTTGTAATTACCGAGTAATTTGTTTGTAATTACTCGGCAATTTACCTGTAATTACTCGGCAATTCGCTCGTAATTACTCGGTAATTCACTCGTAATTACTCGGTAATTTACTTGTAATTGCCTGATGATTTATCGATAGTTACTTGATAATTTACCAGTAATTGTTTGATGTTTTACTGATATTTACTTGGTAACTTACCGGTAATTACCTGGTAATTTATTGGTAATCTGTTAGGGATTACTTTTTAAGGATTATGCGACCAATCTGTACTACATGAGCATAGTCTACATATTGTATCGAGTAGTATGTCATGTGCTATTAGGCTTGTGGGTTGATACCTTGGATATCTGACAAACGGATTTTTTCACATGTATTTGAAATTTCCTGTAATTCGTAATTTTTTATCCTAAGGATCTTTAAAACCCTTGGAAAAAATCCCAATATGTAAAAATTCATAGAAAAACCTCCAAAGTTTTTTTTTAGACTTGGTTAAAAAACTTTCGATTTAAGGATAAATCCATAGATCTGGCAGCCCTGCTAGGTACACCACGTGCCGACAACGATGAATAATAAATGAGCGTCGAAAATAAAAAAAAAAAAAAAAAAAAAAAAAAAACCATCGCATCGAGGGAGTTTTACAGTACACCAAACCGGCGTGTTAAAAATTATACCGTTATCAATTGCCTGTTCCTGTGCACTGTACCGGTTACTTTGATACGAATATCCGCGATGCGAAACGATGTGCTCTCGTTAAAATTGACTATGCTGTTTCCAACTGGTGTATGTAATTTATCTCCTTACGATGTGCATATGCGCCTAACAAAAGTATTAATCGTTATTGTTTTATCTTTGCGATGATAGGGTACTTTTGAAGTATACATTTTTTAGGGATCTTTATCGTTACCTGCGATAAAAGTCGGGTACGATGGAGTGTAAATTCTGCTATATTGTTTAATTGTCCGTTTGAAAATGGTAAGCTGCTGAATGTGGTAGGATAAGGAACCAGCTTCGATGATACCTTGTGTCCTATACAGAATATTTGACACGTCGATGTAGTGAAATTTCACTCGTGGTTTGATTTATAGTGTAAATATTTTGTTTTAACCTAGGTTCACTCGTATAAGTACCTCAACGATTCGCTTAGAATACCTACTTAAACTTTCTCGTACACTTGCATCCATGGTCTATACCTTTAATGCTGCTGCTGCTTTATAGAAACCTGTCTGTCATTCAGACACAATGCACCTCCTCCGAGAAACATCGAACGTCTGTTAACGATGTCTTCTTATAAATTTAATATCTATATACTCTTTTGAAATAAAACTGTAATATTAGTACCTTATCTAAAACAACAGGCCAAGTTCCATAGCATAAACACACAACACAAAATAATAATAATAATGATAATAATAGGTACGCAGAAGAAGAAGAAGAAGAAGAAAAAAAAATAAAACAAACCGCGTCACCCTGTCGTCTTCGTTGTCGTACGTGTACGTAGCTTTGTTTTAATCCTGTACATGTATGACACGTTACCACCAAGAAGACAAAATATTCATCTAATATCCCTCGATATTTGAGTATATTACGTTGATGAAGGTACAGCGAGAAAGAGAGGAAGGCAGAGGAGAGACAACGTAGTACGTAGACATAGGCACGATCTATCGTACTTTTTTCCTCCATCAAGTTTATTGTCTATATATTTCTCTCTCTCTTTCTCTCTCTCTCTCTCACTCTCTCTCGCTTACTCTTTCGTCGGCTATATCTTTATTAAAGAAAATACAATACGGTAGAAACTTACTGTATGAAAGTGTACATGTGTGAGTCGGTATTGAGATTTATATAGTAATTCAATATCGTAATGAAAAGAAAGACTTATATGATGCAGAAGAGCATGAAAAAAAATCATCTAAGCTTACTGTACAGTGCTTCTGTCTTTTTTTTTCTCTAGGTTGCACTCGTAGTTTTTTTTTTTTTTTTTTTTTTTTTTTTTTTTTCTCTAGGTTGCCTTCGTAGTTTTTTTTTTTTTTTTTTTGTATATTTTGATTAATACGAAGTTGAAAATTTTATAGAGTATTAAACTCCCCCTCGACTTGTCTGATATCTTCTTCAGTAGTGTACATTGGTACAACGTACGTAATGCGTTTGGTATTTCGCTTTATTTATTTATTTCTTTTTTTTCTTGGTCTTCATTTTTATTTATTATTATTTGTATTCGTGTTTTGTTTTTTCTTCCAAGTTCGTATAATGTCAATCTACTCGCTGTTGGTGTTATTTTATGTATTGACCGCGCGCGATTATACCTACCTGGAAAATATTCGAAGAATTTTACCCCCCCCCCCTCCCCTCCCCTCTCCGGAGGTATCTCTATCCCTGTAGATTCTACGGTGATTATCCCTCTTTGGTCTTTGTAAGGTGATTGTATCGTCGGTCGCGTGTATTGCATGTCGCTTCTGTCATGTGGTTTGTGCGTTAGACATATATAAGATTTGGAATATAAAATTAAGAATGTCTTATTGTCAGATTGCTTTGGCCACAAATTAACATGCATGTAGAACTGAAAAATTTCAAATTCGGAAATATTCATTTGGTAGTCTCGATTTTTCAGGTTGATACTTTTCTGCTGTTTTATGAGTTGGTTGAAGATAGGAGAGGAATTATTCACGGTGACGAATTTATTCGCGATTTCCGATCAATCTTTTTGATTTATTACCAATTTCTATCAAATTTTTACAAAAGGTTCGGTGATTTTAAGGACTCCCCTTTCCTCCCCTCCTATAATTTAGGTCAATTTTCGTCCATTTTTTTAACTTTTTTGTCCAATATTTAGCAACTTTTCACCTATTTTGGTCAATTTTTTAACTGAAATTATGCTAATTTTTAACGATTTTTTTTTCATATCTTTGGTCTATTTTTAGCTAAGTTTCTACAATTCCTTTTTAATTTTCGACGAATTTCAACGGATTTGTTCATATTTTAGGTACATTTTTACCGTTCTTTTAAACATTTAGTCGTGATTTTTGATCAATGTTTTATAACTTTTGCCCATTTTAGTCAGTTTTCAATCCAATTTTTAGTAATTTTTAAAAATTTTTTTTCGTATTTTAGGTTAATTTTTATCCATTTTTCAATTTTTTTTCGCGACCTTTGATCAGTGTTTTGTAATTTTTACCTAATCGATTTTTAATGATTTTTACCCATTTTTTCTTGATTTCCAGTCAATTTTTCGCTTCTTTTATTAATTTTAGTCAATTTTTTTACCCGATTTGCGGTAATTTTATACGATTTTTTTCATAATTTAGGTCAATTTTTTGGTTTTTTAGGCAAATTTTTACCCTATTTTCGATGATTTTACGATATTTTTTTTATAATTTAAATGCTTCTTCACTTATTTTTTTTTCAACATTTATTAATAATTTTTTAAACAATTTTCTGAACTTTTATTTAAATTTGTATCAAATTTCTACCGAATTGTAGATAATTTTTGACGATTTTTTTTTATTCATTATAACTTTAGGTCAATATCCATTAATTTTCCAAATTTTTTTTTTTTCGTAATTTTTGATAGTTATTTTGGTCAATTTATACCCCTTTTTCGATGATTTTAAACGATTTTCTTTCAATAATTTGAGTCAAATTTTACCTATCATTGCCCAATACATACCAATTTTTGCTCGTTTTTGACTATTTTATTCAAATACTACCATTTGACAATTTTTTATAATTTTTCAATTTTTTTTCATGTTTTTTTCTTCAATCTTTTCCAATTTTTAATCACTTTTGTCAAATTTAAACCAAATCTTCGATAATTTTAAACGATTTTTGTCATATTTTAGGTCAATTTTCATCCATTTTTCAACATTTTTTTTTGTGATTTTTAATCAATTTTCTGCATTTATTGCCAATTTCTATCAAATTTTCATCCATTTTACGATGATTTTTACAACTTTTTTCATAGTTTTGGTCAATTTTCTGCATTTTCGTTCATTTTAGTTGATTTTAACCCAACGTTTGAAGATTTTCAACGATCTTTTTAATATTTTAGGTGAATTTTTTCCCAAACCTTAAAAATTGTTCTTTATTTTCAAACGATTTTCTGCACTTTTTTAATCGTTTTAATCAATTTTTTTTCCCAGTTTTCGATAATTTTTAACCATTTTTTTCATATTTTAGTTAAATTTTTATCCATTTTTCTACCTTTTTACGTAATTTTTGATTAATCTTTTTTGCACTTTTTACCAATTTTTAACCTATTTTTCATTGATTTTGAAAGAGCTTTTACGTAATTTTTTTCAATTTTTACCCATTTTTCAACATTTTTTCCGTAGATTTTTGATCAATTTTCAGCACTTTTTATTCACTTTCGACAATTTCTACCCAATTTTTAATGATTTTCAACGATATTTTTCATTTTAGGTCAATTTTGACTCATTTTTCAACATTTTTTCGTGTTTTTTGATCAGTTTATGAGCTAGGAAGTTGAAATTTGATGCGCACATTTAGTTGCGGCCTCGGATGTGTTTTTTGAGGGCTCCGACTTTTTAGTTCTATTGCACCCTCCCTCCCCCCACAGCCCCAAAAAATGGGGTTTTGATAAGTTTTTCTCATTTTTCAGTTTTTTGAGTTTGTTACTCGCATAACTCCCTGCCAAATTTAGCAAAGAACTTGTAATTAAATACGTATATTTAGTAGAAGAAGCTCTAGATGTGCCTTGGGCGGTGGGGGGGGGGTTCTCGACTTTTCAGCCCCATTTCACCCCTTCACAGCCTCAAATATGTGGGTTTTTGGTCGTTTTTTTGATACTTTTTGAGTTTGTTCCTCGCATAACTCCCCTCCGAATTGGGCTAAGAAGTTGAAATTAATTATACCCCGTCTGTGGAGATGCTTGATGTACCTTTGTGGAGTTTTCGACTTCTTAGCTCCAATTAAACTCTTCCTACCTGCAATGCTTTTTTTTCATTTCTCGTGGGTGTGATATGTCACAAAAATCAGGCTGAATAAGCATAGCCAAGAGATGCTCTTTTTTTTTGTTTTTATTTCAACTCTAAAAGATAATTGATATTTGGTACATTGGGTTTTTTATTTTGTAATTTTCTCACCATATCGTCGAATAAAAGTCGATAAACATTTTTTTTCCACTCAACTGAACTAACTTGAGAAAACGATCTGTTGGAAAAGTGCTTGATGTGATTGGTATCGGTAGAAGGGGGACTAAGACATTATGTACAGCTAAAGAATTCGCAATGAAAATAAACGTCAATCGACGATCGCCATCATAATAATCCATATAGGTTTCGATCGGCCAATAGTAATATGGTCGTCTATGATGCCTGGAATGGTTTATGGTTTAATTTAAATTTTAACTACGTATACTAATTAAAAACTAGCCGGATAAATGGTGTAAGTTTTTAAGCTGCTAGTCGACCAGATATACTTAGGTAGATCTGGTTAATAAACAAATCTTCAGATAATGACCCGCTGTCATTTGGAAGTATCCCCTTCACCCTTTCTTCTCCTTTATACGTATATATCTCTATATAGTGTATGTTTTAGTATACATATACGTGGATCTTTTATTATGTTAATGTAGTGCTAAGTCTGACTGAGTCCGAGAGTTAGCTGTATAGATTGGTTTTATCCATTTTGCCTCTCTTTCTTATTATTTTTTTTAAAAATGTTTTTGTGTGTGTGTGTGTGTGTGTGTGTGTGTGTGTGTGTAGTGTCTTTTGCGATACGTCTCGTCGTCGTCGTCTTCGTCGTTGCGAGTATCATAATTATAAACCTAAACCTATACACATTGTACTGGCTATAGTCGCTAGGCTATATGTATAGGTAAGTTTATAAATATTAAGAACAACGTATCCCTACGGTGGTTCGATTCGGCGTAATTAAAACGAACGTCGATATATATCGGTTGGATTTACTTTACGATATTCGCTTACCATTTACTATAAACAACAGCAGCTATCAGCACGTAATATAAATATTGGATGCTTATCTAAAGAGCTACCTATCGTAAAGATATGGTACTTATGTGTGTACCTATTCTATACCCTGCTACTACCACTATCGTGTATCGACTACCTATAACGCGGAATACACTTTGAAAAAAAAAAAAATCTCCTGTCTCCGAAACGTCTTCATATTATTATTGTCGAATTTTCAGTTCATAGCATCACAGCGAACTGTTTTGTACCGCTGGAGACGATGAAGAAAAATCAGAATATATATGTATTCGATGTAATATACATACGCATGAGTATTAGGTACCTAGACCTGCCTATACCCATAGTTGAAGCGATTATCTGTTAGTTGCTTTTTGATATTTTATTCGATTCGAGCTGCTAAGTAATTAACCAGGTATATATCCGGTTTTCTCACGACTTCGTTACAGGTAAACATAGAAGATATACTTCTATATGCTCGTATCCACGACAGTGGACAGTTTTTTTTTTCTTCTTCTTTTTTTCACTCTATATACATTTGCTTTGCTTGCTTTCTTTCTTACGTTTATGGATAGTATCCCGCTGCAATAAATTGAATGAAATTATCTGGATGCTGAGTAAAGACGCGAATGGACCGAGGTATTAATAATAATGCTATATACCTTCGAAGGAATGGTTCGCGCGTATCAACGAGAATACAAGTCGTACCTAATTGTGAAGCACCTACCTATCTGTGTATATTTTAAATTTTACGAGCAATTTTTTTTTGTTTTTTTTTTTTTTTTTTTTAAAAAAAGTCAAGAGCTGATGTCTATGTCTAAATGTAGAAAATATTTTAAATTTTTCGAGCAATTTTTTTTTTTTTTTTTTTTTTTTTTTTTTACAAACAGTCAAGAGCTGATGTCTATGTCTAAATGTAGAAAATACCCAATTGACGAAAATATTATTTATACTCGTGTTTTGTTATTTGTCTGATTTTCCTTGTAATATTGTCAATGATAACCAGGCTATTACGGTGTATCGACCTGTGGCAAAGCGAGAGGGGAGTATCGGTGAAATCCTTTTTGGGGTCCTGGAAGACCATTACGATTATTTTTGGCCATGTCAGATTTATATTTTTTATGCCCCAAATTGAGAAATATTTATTTGCTCAGCTCGATATGCTATTTTACATTTTGGAGTGGGAATAACCAGGCACAGCCTCGGGTCAAAATTATATCGTGCCCAGATTTGGAGAAGGGGAGGGGGAGGTGCTGAAGGGCTAAAATTGGAAAAATTGTTCTTTTTTGAGCCAATTGATAAAAAATCCAAAGGTTTTTTTTTTTTTTTTTTTTTTTTTTTTTGTT
>FIZR01012410.1:0-26744 GCA_900060175.1 Ferrisia virgata
TTGCAGACGCTCGAGACCTTGCTCGTGTCAGCAACAACCATGCAACGAATGCGCTGACTACACTAACCAAAGGTAAGAAATGAATGTTTACAATTGCTTGGATTCTCGGATCACGATTTTTACAATAGTCTAATAATGAACGTTTCAATTACAAAATCATCGTATATATTAGCAACATATTTAATGCTGGAAAGTTAATCTAAATTACGTATAATTGCAGCACTAACATCAATGCCGTCGCCTTGGGTGGTAATGCCAATCTACTAAACTGCGGCGATTCTGCGTAAGTATCGATCATCGAACTAGCGAATAAAACACAGATCAGGTGATCAAAGTTGAATATACATGTTCTCGGACTGTTCCCCTCTCTCAAAACAATCCGAAAACAATCATTTTATAAGGAATATGCAAAATTCTCAGAATGTAATATACTCATGAACGAGATTAAAGGGTATATTACCCTTACACCTTCTCTAAAAGACAATTTTCTGCGTACACGAAATATCAAGAACGTGATATTTTTTGTAACACAATGAATAAGGGGTTGAAAAATCGCAGATGACTTTAAACCTGCACAAAAGCCACGACTACTCCTAACTTGTCATATAGCAGCGAATTAATCCAGTTTTGCATTTCCTTTAGTGCTCAACGCGGAAAAGGATCGGAAGGTTTTGCCAATGGATCGAATTCGAAACCATGTTGCGGAAGTAAGTAAAATAAATGACCAGGAGATGATCGATAAGGGAAAATAGAAATTACGTAATGGATAGAAATAAAGCATGAATACGATTTATTTTCATATAAACGAAATTTAATGATTATTCAAAAGTTAATTTTCATTTTTGTTCACTGCAATAAATATAATTCAGCGTAAAATAGTTTTTTATTTCTGATTCACTACGACACATGTATCAGTGAAAATATCGCCATTGATAAGTTAACACATTATCATTCTTCATAGAAACTTTAGCCATGTAGGTCCACACAGAAAGTTGCCATGTGCTCCAAAGGTAGGATGAATCCAGTTGATTTTATGATTTAGAGTGTAAATGTTGGGGAAAATGTCCCACTGTTGACCCATCATTGGTTTACCCAACAACAGTAGACTTTGACCCTATTTCATTTTATGATTTCAAGTTGAAATGCTGAGGAGTTGTGGTGATAATTATTTGTAGAGAAACAGTGAACATACGAGTTGAATTTATAAAGGCAACATAAAAAGTATCGGAACTTGTATTCTTTCAATGTTTACTTTCTGCGTGCAAAGCTTATCAAGTATTTTATATCTTCAGTCTTTCCCACATCTCACCTCCCAGATTGAGGAAGGTGATTGATTTCAAATTGAAATGTTAAGGAAAATTAGATATGCTTATTGACATGTAAACAGTGAACTTTGACCTTGAATTGGTTTTCTGATTTTGAGTTGAAATGTCGACTTCTGTTGAGCTGCCAATAGTTGAGCTCGATCCTGAATCGATTTTAAGTTTTCAAGTTGAAATGTAGAGAAAAATTAATTATTGTTGACCTCGGTTGACTTTATGGCTTTGGTTGAAATATTATAAAAAATTAAAGATGTTTAAAGTTGACAAATAACCTTGACTCCGGATTAATTCCATTCCATGATTTTAAGTTGAAATGTTGAGAAAAATTTAACCTTGACTGTGGATTAATTTCATAATTTCAAGTCGAAATGTTGAGAAAAATTAGTTGACTTTTACCTTGGTTCATTTTAAAACAATAAGTTGAAATGTTGAGCAAAATTAAAGGTGTTCAAAGTTGACCCAGACTTTGGATTGATTTCATGATTCTAAATCACAATGTTGAGGAAAATTAGTTCACTTTGATCCTGATTGATTTAATGATTTAAAATTTATGCGTCGACGAAGACGACAGGTGTTCAATGGTGCATTCCACAGTTGACCAGTAAACCGTTGACCTTGACTATGGATTGGTTTTATGATTTCAAGTCGAAATGTTAAGGAAAATCAGTTGACTTTGATCGTGGTTGATTTTACGATTTCAAACTGAAATGTTGAGGAGGTGAGACGAAAATTATTCGTTGAGAAACAGCGAATTTAAGATTTGAATTTATACCGACAACGTAAAAAGTATCAGAACTTATATTCTTTCGATGTTTACTCTTTGCTTGTAAAGGGTATTTATTAGGAATGTAAATTTAGTAGGAATTCAATAGGCATGGCTTTTGGGGGTTATAACTCATCAACCTCAGACAGCAATCCAACAGCTCTTGAAAAATTAGAGTACATCATTAGACAGTTAAATTTTGATTTTCCAAGTCTTTGTTTTCATAATTTAAACAACAATAAGCTATAAAATTTATTCCACAAATGTACATTTCTTACAAGTGCTTTAGAAATAAAGTTTCAAAAAATATTAAACATTTTCACATATCACTTGGTAAAATCTTCAAGAAAAATGACGTTCATTGTTTTTTTCCATCATTAGCCATTATTCAACGATGAAATATTACATGGAAATTTGTATTTTTTTTACAGGTTTTCACAGAAGTATTCGAATGTAAAATTTGGAAAAAGTTCCAAGACAGGTGTCGTACTAGCTTATCTGATCATGAATACCTGACTTTTTTTCCACAACACCAGGACCTATAAATACTCTAGAAATTAGCAAAAGAATTAGTGAAAAAGAAGTAGTCGTATTTATTGGTTGTATTGAAATTTTAATACGAAGTCGTTGTAGTACAAAAAGTAAAAATGGTGTTTACTAATCAAACCAAAATAATTGTAGCTATTTTCATAGTTTGTCAAATGAGCATGCTTTTCATCGACCAAATCGAAGCGAGTCACAACAATCAATACGGTTCTCCTCGTAAAGTTTACCAAAAACCATGCGGGTGTGACAAACAGGAAGTCAGATATGTCAAAGAGTAAGACAATTTCCTTTATTGATCAAATATATTTATGTATTGTTACAACACAAAATAATTATTTAATTCGTAAATCATTCACATTTTCAATTCATTCATCTTCTGCAATTTCTCAACTTTACTAATACAATGCTGATACCAGGCCTGGATCCAAAATTCGTACAGTATTTTAATATTTGATCGTCTCGATGCATTGGGGAAAATTGCAAAAATTGCTCTTTTTCACATCAATCGATAAGGAATCCAAAGTTGTATAAGATATCCAAAAATCAGCCTCACGGGTCAATCAGGAGGAAAGATACGGGGAGCTTTCAATTTTTCAAATAAAATAAAGACAGTTTCTGACAAATCTCCCCATCGCTTCAATTTGAGGTAGCTGGTTGAAGTTTGGTATGTAGATTCAGTGAAAGTTGTAGATTTGCTTTTAATGTGGTTTAGACTTTTCACTCCCATGCAACCTCTTATAGCCCAGTAAAATTGGGTTTTTGAACAAATATTCTTCTTTTTCAAGCGTTACCTTCCCACATTTCCATTCAAAATTATGGTAGATGGTTGAAATTTGGTATTCCGTTTCAGTAGTAGCTCTACATGCGCCTTGTAGGAGTTTACACTTTTCACTCACATTGAAGCCTCCCATAGTGCTGGAAAAGTACTTTTTGAACATTTTCTCTATTTTTTGAGTTCGTCGTTAACATATCTTCCCTCAAACTTAAAGCAGGAAGCTGAAATTATGAATGTAGATTCAATGGAATCACTACAGCGGCCTTTTGGGGGTTTTGTTTTCACTCTCTCACTGAACCTTCTTGCAGTCGAGAAAATGTACTTTTTCGGCAATATTTCTCATTTTTTGAGCTTATCCTTCTCATATTTTCCCTCCAAATTCTGGCAGGTGGTTGAAATTCGTTTTACAGATTCAGTAGAAACTTTGGATCTTTGGATTTGTCTGGGGGGGGGGGGGGGGGGTAGTCGTTTGATATTTCATATGTAGATTCTATAGGGGTCCTAGATGCGTGTTTGACAAAGTGGTCGATCTATTGATTCCGATATCTACTTATACCCTTAGTATCGGTCTAGAAAAATATTCCGCAGCAGTCCCTTTGTTTATCCATGAATGGAACAATTCGTGCATCTAAAAGAAATGGCGCCCAGCTGCGCACAAAGTTGAGAGGTTTTTCAAATTCTGTTTCACAAATTGAAATGTAATTCGTCGCAATAGTCCTGAAATACTGTAAAATGAAAGTGGTGAAAATTCTAGCCTCTCATTTTATGGTAGAAATTTGAACACTGAATTATTATATAGCTCACGCAGAATTCAGCTCTCTCCTTGATTGTAAATTTACAATTTTAGTAAAGTAATCGCAGCTTTGAGTAATATGGGATATGGGTATCGTACGTAGTACTACTGATTATTTTTTACAGACGCCCTAAATCTTGCTCAAGTCAACAACCATGTGATGAAGAACCGACTGCACCACCCAATCGTAAGGAATACATTTTTGGAAAATAAAATTAAAAGCGTTATAAGAAAATATTGACAATTATTTTTTAATATTATTGCAGCTTTCGCAATGCTATTGTCTTAGGCGCCGTGACTAACGCATTGAGCACCGGCAATTCCACGTAAGTAACTCTAAAATTAGAAATTGATTTGAAAACGCGTTCTCAATGCAAAGCTAAAAAAAAGTTCGCATGAGTCTAATGAAATTTTGCCATTCTGTAATTTTACGTTTGGTTTAGGAATAGTTTTTCTACCGTCATTCAAATATTGGCTTTTTCAGGATGAGGATTGCGTAGGGGAGAAGCAGCGATGCAAAAAATGTGTAGAATATTGAAAGTTGAGCGTGTGAAACAACATATGCAAAATACGCCGTTCGTTAAAGCAATTAAAAAGAGAATAGGTTAGGATAGATGTGAAGAGAGCAATATGAAAGTGTAAGCAAAAAATCAATTCAAAATTGTGACCATCGACTATCGAATACCTCTAAATTTTGTAACAGCTGCAAATTAATTCACTTATTTATTTTCTTTAGCGGTCAAGCCATAAAAGGTTCAGACTGTTGGGCATTTGGATCTAATACATGCATAAGTGGTAATTAAAAATTGATACCCAGGCACAGGATGACCAATATAAAAAAAAATTTAATAATAAGTAAAAAATGTATTTATATTACGATAATTAAGCATAAATAAAACAAGTCATAAATATTTCTATACAATGGATATTGTAAAAATTGCTAAAAATTGTTTAGTACTAATCACATATACTTATTTCATATAATTGTATTGCACGATTTCAACTTCTCTTTTGCACAATAAAATAATTAAACATTCCATTTCCGATTCATTGTAATGTAATTTCACCAGCACAAAGTCAACCTATTACCTAGCTGGGATAGGTCACACGCAGGAAAAGGGGAGTTCTGCGAGGAACAAACTCAAAAAATAAGAAAACAAACTCAAAAAACCACTAATTGGGGGATGTGAAGCGGTGAAATGGGGCTGAAAGGCCAAGACCCACAAAAGGCACATCTAGGATTCCTACCAAACGTACATACCAAATTTTAGGTTCGTAGCTCTCTTTGGAGGAGAGTTATGCGAAGATCAAACTCAAAAAATTCAAAAAATGAGAAAACTGAACCAAAAAGCCACATTTTTGGGACTATGAGGGAGTGCAATGGAGCTGAAAATTCGGGACCCAAAAGGCGTATATAGGGCCTCTACTAAATGTACATACCAATTTTAAACTTTCTAGCTCATTTTGGTGAAGAGATAGGAGAAGAACAGCCCTCTTTCAGGGTCAAAAAGGGGGGAAATCCTTATATCTCCCCTCCTAATTGATCTAGGAGGTTTATTTTTGGATATGTTATACAACTTTGGATTCTCTGTCGATTGACTCAAAAAAGATCAATTTTTGTGTTTTTCGTCCCTCAACACCTTCCCCTCCAAAATGGAGCAAAACTGAATTTAGACCCAGGGTCATCCTCACTCATATATATCCAAGCAACCGCCAAACTGAGCCGATTAACCAAATTGGAGCGATTATGGACAATATCGAAGAGGGTAAATGATTTTAATGTTCGGGGGGGGGGGGGGGGTAAAAATTGAAAATAAATATCAGACATGAGCAAAAATTGTCTTCATGGCCTTTTAAGACTCCAAAACGGATTTTGTTGGAATTCTTCCCCATCCTCCTCCCAACTGCCATTGGCTGATAGACTGCAAAAGCCTGGGTTTCATTGACAATATACCTTAGAATCAGGCTAAAAACTCAAAAAATAATTGAAATTTTCAAAATTATGAAATCATCACCTAAGCCAATTTTGACTCATTTTCAATCATTTCAGGGAGTCTAGTAAAGTACCACAATTAACTTAGGCTGCTAAAAACTACAAAAATTTTCAACATTTTATTTTTCTACATTAAATAGTCATATTTCTGAATTTCGAACTCCCCTCTTCCAGCCCCTCACTCAAAATAACTACTCTGTAAATTAAAAATAGCACTTTGACGAATAATTTTTCAAGATAAAAATAGAATATTATAAAAAGGATCGTAACACTTTGCTTTTTGAGGCTGATTATCGCTAAGTAACGGAAATATGTGAATTATCCATTTATGATTGAATAGCGGTAGGAATTCCGGTAGATTTTAAAATAAATAACTGAAATCTCCCGTAGAAAATTTTAACCTTCTAGCTCAATTTAAAAGAGAGCCATACATGTAATAAACATGAAAAATAAGAAAAACCAATCAACAAACCTACATTTTCGGTACCCAAAAGACACATCTAGAATCACTGCTACATCTACGTACCAAATTTCAACCTTCTACTTCAATTTGCTGGTGGAGAGAGGGAGTGTTATACATGTCACAAAGAGCATAGCCAGGTAAGATAAGGTGAACTTGGCTGGGATTTTCAATTTTTCTAGTGAATGTTGGTCCGTATGGTCTGAAAATTCGCTCCTCTGAAAAAGACATTCCTTTTCGAGTGAGTCTCTGCAAAAGGAGGTGGAGGAAGATCTCCGTTCGGATGGTGTGACATTATAGAGGAGTGAATAAGCTCTGTGGTAACAGTTTCTATGCAGGCACAGGGCAGTGATGAAT
The DNA here is from genome assembly GCA_900060175.1 of Ferrisia virgata. Lineage (NCBI taxonomy): Eukaryota > Metazoa > Arthropoda > Insecta > Hemiptera > Pseudococcidae > Ferrisia > Ferrisia virgata. The sequence goes on from FIZR01012410.1 coordinate 7,010, forward strand.
GAGGCGCTCTTTAAAGTGCAATATGGTTGGAAGCAACCAACACCTACTGATGATGATGGTCACCATTGAAAGTTTGATACCATATCCAAAAATCAACCCCTTTAAGTCGTTTAGGTGTGGATTTATACGTGGCTGTTGAAATTTAATATATAGATTCAGTATCAATCTGATAGATATTTGACAATTTCAAAAATGATCCTATTGGTCTTCTCAGATGCCAGAATGGATTCGAAGTTTCTTCCATATCCCTGAATCTACTGTGATGACAGAGCCGCAAACGACCTAAGTGGCGTAACTCAATGCTGATTCAATTGCATAAGAAAGTGGATGTAAGGTTATATTCTATTAATTCCACATAGCAGCAAAGTTATGTTACGTATCCTTGAAAATTGGATCAAGATATTTCTATGGGTATGTAGGTAAATTCCACCAGAACAGGCTGGTGGTAAGAGCTGTTACACAGCTACAGGGCGATGGTGAATGGTGCGCTGTTTTAGGTGCAATATGGTTGTAAGCAACCAACATCTACAGATGATGATGGTCACCACAGTATTCACTATTCAACAATCCTAGCAGTCAATCAACAAAATCTGGACCGTCGAAATCCATATAGTAAATATTTTGATGGCATTAACATTGATAGTCAACTTTTCTTGGTTGTTAACATCTGGACCATCAACAGTTAGATGTTTGAAAAAAACTTGAATGTTGTAAAAAAAATACTAAACAATAATCCAAATTCCTACAACTTTTTTATCAAACATAATCCGACTGTTGACAATTCGGATGTCAATAAACCAGAACTGTTAACCATCAATGTTAAGGCCATCAACGTCCAGGTCATCAGAATCTGAAAAAGGCTGATTATATGTTTAATAGTAGAGAACAGTTCACCATCAACGTCCAGGTCATCAGAATCTGCACAATCCAGATTTTAATGGTCCACTGTTGACAATCAACTGTTGATGGTCAACCATAGGAAGCGCTATTAAACATCTTTCGACGTTAACAATTGCGAATACTTTGCAATCGTATTGACTTATTTAAACCAAGGTTACCCAAAACCTTCAGTAGGGTGATTTAACCGGCTACTATTTCTTTTCCAAGTTTTATAACAAAGGTAAAATTGGCAAGCCATTTTCTACCGGTCCACATTTTTCTTCAGTTTTAATTGGTAAGGTAGGTAGAGGTGCCCACACGTCAATTCCAAAAAATATTATACTCTCTCATATCTTCATGAATTATCTGTACACAATGACGTCAATAGTTAGTTATCTCTCTGCAATACACTATTTTCTTTTCACACCTGCAACTGTTTTTGGTTTTACGAAACCTAAAAAATGTTAAGATATTTATTTCCAGATAAATTATAAGATATCACTATTAAATTAGCCAAATTATGAAGTGGCTAAGTGTGACGCACGAGCTTATCTGATTCTTTACATGTTTTTTCCTCAACTTTGGTCCTGGCCAATACAATGGCTAGAAAAATTTTTTTCACAAAATTTTACATTTCAAATCTATGGTTTACCAAAGACACCAATAATACATCTTTTCTATCTGTTATACCAAAAAAGAAAAATTAGAATGCGCACAGGCGGATATTTTTTTATTGGCACTACTGAGAAGATAAATTTCCGAGAAATATTGAACATTTTCAGGTATCATTTTATAACATCTTTGCACAAAGACATCAACAGTCCACTTTATTTTAACTTGTTACCCATAAATATTTTCCTTTATTGCACTTGAAAAATTTTCAGCTCATACGTGTATAATTAAAAAAAAAAAGAAAAAAAAAAGAACATTGAAAAAATGCAGCTTGGAATAAATTGTGCGAAGTTGCCAAAAGTGACGCATGAGCTTATCTCATTGGTAATTATCAAATAAATGGTTGAATAAATACTCGCAAAGTTCTTTAAAAAATCACTGAAAAGCCGAAAATAAAGTTAGTAAAGTTTGTTTCTGTGTACTTACCTAATACGTGATCGTTATACTTGAAAAACAAAAAATGGCATTCGCTAGTAAAACCAAAGTTGCGGTTACAGCCATCTTTGTTGCTTGTCAGTTGAGCATGATTTTCATCGAGCAAATCGAAGCAGATTGCAGTTGTGACTCGTAAGAATAAGTATTGCAAAAAATAAATATTTTTACTGGGTAATAAGGCAATAGGTAACATTGAAAGGGATAGGGTGACAGTCTGATAGGGGCCATAACGCCATTACCTAAGAAAACTGAAACAGGCTTGAATGGAAATGAGATGCTCAGATAAAAGTAAAAAGTGAATGGTCTTCAGCTCAACTACAAGAATTGAAAATTTAAATAGATTAATGGATTAATAGAATGATTGCAATGTTGGAAATAAAAATAGAAAAAAAAATCAAATTCAGGATTCAAAATTTCAAATTTCAGATCAGTGACTTTAAGGGAAGAGGGTGAAAGATATTCAATGTTACACAATGTGACGTTTAGAGATATATTTTGACCATTTTTAGAAATTTATTTAAAATAAATTGCTTGAATTTAGACTGTTGTCTCAATATAGCATGGATTCGATGCATTTTATTTCACATCCTCCCCACACCCTCTTCAACTAGATGAAAAACTCCCTAGTAAATACATACCATAACATTAGAAGGATTGTAGGTGAACGAACCTGATTCACGAGTTAGCTTGGATCGTTCATCTACAAGCCTTGTGAAGTATTATTAATATTATTGCAGATGCTCACCAACCAATCAGTGCGCGAGCTATAACGATCAAACGTAAGAAATATATTTTTGGATTACATACTTACGCATACGATTAAAAGAACTATACCACGTTTAAATGGTGAACTATATTCAATGGCAGAAAATTGATTGAACATGTGTTTACAGTACAACATTAAATGTGGGGCAAGATTATAATGTGGGAAACTCGGGATGTTCCGCGTAAGTAATATATTTATTTGGTGAATTTTTAGGTCATGAAATAATACATTTCACTATCCTCAGCCGAACTCGACAGTTTTCTCAAAAACCGTCTCTTAAAACAGACTTCAATATTATACCCATAATTTACTTACTCGCAAATTCTTTAATAGCAGCTAATAATTGTAAATATCTTTTTCTTTAGGAGCAAAAGTGGAGAAGGATCTTCTGGTCGTGGATGTGGATCAAATTATTGATACGAATAATCAGTAGAATTATATTTTTATACAATCAGTTTATGTCATCTTAAGATAATTCAAAATACATTATGTGTGAAGATTTATTGTTTGAGCTCATCGTATATGTGCTATTGAAGATACTCAAATATCGAATAATGTTGATTTACGTTCGGTACAATTGCATAAATGAGCATGAAAATTAAATTTTGATTTTCAATGAGCAGCAACACAGTAGAACAACATTACCAAAGCTCCAGAGATTCCAAACTGGCTTTATCTACTTTATCGAAAAATTCCAATCAACTTTTCAAAAAATATCAAAAAAATACCATCTCCAAATTAACTTTTGAATCGATATCTTTCACTAAACGAAAATATTTCCAATGACTCCTATAAAATTTTTCTAAATTTCGCCCGCTCCCCTTTACCTGTGCATGGACTTTTAATATTCTGATCTCATAACTCAAAAATTGAACCGCCCTGAAAAATTTCTTCCAAAAAAGCTTGGTTAAACTCGTCTATTTTGTGCTCTTCTCTTTAATTTTCGATCATTGCAACATCTCCGCAATTTCCAACGTTTTATTGCCAGAGAAACTCATTCCATTGGGGATGATCGAACATAGATGAAGGATTGTGGAATAAGAATATAACGTATTGAAGTAGGTTTTTCAGATCAGCTAAATCAATATCAAACTAAAATCATGAGGAATATCTTGATGACAGGTAATTGGTAATAGTAGTGATAGGTGCCACAGGAGATAAGAATAGGACCTTGAATAATTTCAATGAGAAAAGATCAAAAGAATGGGAAAAATTTCTAACTGTGACATATAATCAATGATCAAAGTATTATTTTTATTTTTCATTTTTGGAAGAGAATCAGAAAGGATGGGCAATAAGGCAATAAGTAACGGGGAAAGGGACAGGGTGACAGTCTGACAGAGGCCATAATACCATTACCTATGAAAACTGAAACGGGCTTGAATAGAAATGAGATGCTCAGATAAAAGTAAAAAGCGAATGGTCTTCAGCTCAACTTCAAGAATTGAAAATTTAAGTAGATTAATGGAATGATAGGAAATAAAAATAGAAAAAAATCAAATTCAGGATTCAAAATTTCAAATTTTAGATCACGAGTTGCGATAAGTTTATTAAAGACAAAGGATATAAAAATGAAAATCAAGCTACATTATTAATAAAAAAAAATTAAAATTTGAAATCCATAAAAATGGTTAAAATCACAATCTATACCTAATGTACAACAAGTTGACAATTTCTGCGAAAATTTTTCGCAATAGGGTGGTCTTGTAAGTTCAAATACTTTAAATAGAAATATTGAATGACGTAATATGTTATCAGCCAATGATATCAGTGCATCAAAAAAGTTGAAGACAACGATGAAGAATGAGTGATTCTAATATGGTTTTTGTTGACAAACAAAAAATAAAAAAATTAATTTATATTTTTCATAACACTCCTAGCGGATAATTATGTAACTAATGAAGTGAAGCGTCCCAGTCCGTATTTTTTAGTCTGTGACTTGATCTTGTAAGCAAATTTTCATTTCTGATAAAATTTTGTTTCAAATTTCAGGAATAGGCTTCGATTGGTGTGCCATTTGATATTTTGAAGTTAGGATGATCTCAAATCAAAATGTAATTGTACCTAAATTTTCAGAGAGGGAGCTTTCCCATTGTAGTTTCCCGTTGCTTTCTACGCTATCTACAGGTAGCTCACCGTATTGCTAGTCGGTTTTTTACAACCTTAAGTTCAGCAGTGGGTCACGAGTAGGCGCTCAAACCAGTTACAAGCTTTTTGATTCTAATAATAGATGGCGTACTGTCTAATTATCTCTGTTGTAACTGGTAGTGCTCGAAACGTGAGCGTGTAATCATTGTTAAATGCACGCAATGCATTACACGTACTTTTGCCCATAGTGAGGTTCGAACCTACGACCTCGTTGAAATTTGATATGTAGACTTATTAACGGTTCTAGATGTACTTTTTAGAGGTTTCAGCTATTTACTCCAATATCTACGCGTATCCTTACCACCACTGCTCAAGACAAAACATCGCGAAGCATTCCTTCTTTGATTTCGTCCATGGATAATTCGCATATTTCCTCTACCATTACGGAAATCAGGCTCAAAAGGCAACGCATTGCGATGCTTTTTTTAAATAAAATATTAAGGGCCAGAAAATTTTCAATTTCACGTTCAAATTTGGGGAAAACTTTCGAGGTAAAAACAATAATTATTTCTTTTTTCAATTGTATAAAGTGCAGCATAATCCACCTCTTAAATACATACACTTCATATATCCTGAAAACCTTTGTCCACCAATGTGTATTCTTTATAGTTCATTATTGCAAGCATCAGTTGTATAAAATTATTGAGCATTCTCACAAATCTTTTATTAAAATCTACGAGCGATGACGTCAATATCAATGTCAGCATTTTTTTCACTTTCTATCAAAACACACTGAAATATTGCAAAATTTTTTTTGCACACGGCAACCATACCAATTAATTATAAAATTTTATAGATAAGAATTACTCATTCTCGAGCTATTCTCATCCATCATGAAACTTTTTCGCTTCTACAGAAAACCATTAGAATATGCACCAAGGGATAAATTGTACCACACGAGTACGTAACTTGTGAATTTATCTGATTTGCCAGTGGGTACCTACCTAATAAATTATTTAAAAATTAGTATTTTTAGCCATCGCCAGAACATATAAATGCTCAAAAAATTCGCTACAGAATCAGTGAAAAATTGCAAAAGGAAGTTACTGCGTTTGTTCGCTGTATTCAATTAAAAAGTTAGCTGTACCAGAAAAAATAATAAAAATGGCATTCGTTGGTAAGAGAAAAACTGCGATAATAGCGATCTTCATTGTTTGCCAATTAAGCTTGCTTTTCATAGATCAAATGGAAGCCAGTTGTGGTTACGATGGGTAAGGAAAAGAAAACTGTAATACGTTAATGTATCGTCTCGTTATGTTTCGAAATTAATGGTATTAATAAGTAGCTTGACAATATTAAGACGCTCTTTAGGTTATGTTAGCACACTATCTTAACAGAGAAATATGAATATGGAAGAAATTGAATTTTTATTTTCATTTTGTGATCAAGACGTGTACCAAAAAGGCTACCCTACAATTGAAATTTATTCCCAAAACTTTTATGCAAAACAAGTAAAATATTCGAAAAACAAAATTTTCTCATTTTTCATTATTCTTAGATAAAGAGTAAATATTCGGAAAAAAGGAAGGCAGCAGCTGGTTAAAAATACAATTAAGTAAAACACAACATCAATTTTTTATAATCAGTTTATTACACGCGATTCAGCCAAGAAAAGTAAAAATAAATCCCTATCATCAATACTCGTTCAACCAAGTAAACATAATTGTCGTGAAGTATTATTACAGTTTGTAACAAATTACAATATTTTTGCAGATATCCAACACCTTGCAATCAGTGTGCCAACTATATCGACCGAACGTAAGAATTACATTTTTCTACTATAAAATGAACAATTTTCCGATAAATATACTTATTTAAGTACCAATTATGTTTTGCATAACTCAACATTCGACGGTGGAAAATTGATCTAAAATATTTTTCAGATCTGGCACCAATGCTGTTGTTTTGGGCGCAAATGATAATATGGGAAATTCTGGCTGCTCTCAGTAAGTGATACATTGGCAGAGAAATGTTTTCTATGTTGAGGAATAATAACATATAGCAATGCTTACGTCACCGTTATATGATGCGTTAATGAAAGGTTTTTAGCCTGATTTTTAATGCCATATTTTCAATGAAAACCAGGCTATTATGGTCTGTCGATCTACGGCGAATGAAAGGGAGAATACCCACAAAATCCGTTTTGGAGATCTAGAAAACCATTACGACCATTTTTGGCCACATCAGATATTTATTTTTATTTTATTATTGTTAGCTCCACACCTGAGAAGGGAAACTTTTTTCACCTTTGTAACTTATACAATAAGCAACACATGATCTGAAATTTAGCTCACCATGAATTTTATCTTCATCAGGTTTTTTTTTGAAAATTATTTCACGGTACTAAATTTTGTTCAAGATTGAAATTTAAAGCAATGCTAATCTTATTTTACGAGAGGAAAATACGCGTATTTGAAAGTGTACTGTTTAAAATATCGATAAGAAGTAATACGAATTAATTTACATATTATTTTACAGGGCCCAAACACGCTCAGGATCGAGCTCTTCTGGATGTGGATCGAACCTAAGTAGATGCCAATGTAAGTAAAACAAGTTTGGAAAAAATGGTCGATAGCAAAAGGCATTTTATTGAACAACTTTTAGCGAATAGAGTGTGTATATTTATTTTAGATAATTATGTCGAAATATGTTAATTCACCCATGTTTCAGTGAAATAAAATAACTGTACATGTAAAATGACTTTTTATTTTCGATTTATTGTAACGAAGCTTTAGAATATCTCCACAATCACAAACAAAGCCACATTCATCTATGTAGGAGAAACGAGGGATGGGCTGGAGACTGAAGGTATTGTATTGCAAGAAAATTTTTAAACAACAAAAAAAAGCCTAAAAAAATCATATGTCGAAAGAAGTTAGGGTAAATGCTCCTATTTTCGACACTGTGTCTCATTTTCGACACACTGGCAGTTTTCTCAAGCGATAAGGCTAGATTCTAATGAATGTTTACGTTCTTTTCTATTCATGAGTTCTACAAAACGTTGAATCGCTCTATGTTGTGGCATCTACATGAAGATGTTTATTGGATGTATCATTTGTACACTTTTTTATACGATCCGTTAACAAAGTTAGTAGATTTGAATTACAAGACAGCTTTTATTTATGAATGAAGTGAAATTTCCTTAAAATAATGAAGATTCCAAGAACGCATACCCTTGAGCTGATTGCAACCCTGACCACAAGCTACTGGTTGCAAAATGCCAGATAGTCTTGGAAGAAGCAAAAAAACAAAGCAGAAAGGTACCAACAATTCGATATCTTCAAAATAAAGTCAAAAGACGTTGAAAGGAATTTCCAAAGAGAATTGGAAAAACAAGTGGAAACTGAGTCAAATGCAAAACAAAGTATCGAAGAAAGGTGGCAGATATAGAAGTGAAAAGTGAAAACAGTATCAGAAAAAGCTAATCCATTAAAAGGAAAGACAGCACAAAAACCATGAATGGCTCATGAAATACTGGACTTAATGGAAGACAGACAAAACAACTAAGCCCAGCTGTGAGTATACAGAGCTGAACGAAGATATCATGGAAAGGTGCAAAGTGGCCAAAAAATAATTGTATAAAGAAAAGTGTGGGGAAAAAGAAGGACTTGAAACCAGACACAATGACAGCACACTAAAATAAAACAAGCGATGCCTGCTCACGAAAAAAGAAAAGTGGTATAACATATATGCGATGAAAAGATAGAAAATACTGCTTAAATAATCAAGAAATATGACACTCGCTCAGCTCAGATTGAATCTACAACAAAAGAAACAACCCCGCCAATTGAATCGGAAAATACTGCTGAAATAATCAAGAAATATGACACTCGCTCAGCTCAAATTGAATCTAGAACAAAAGAAACAACCCCACCAATTGAATCATGGAAGCTGAAAAACATTGCGAAGAAAGCGAGAAATAACAAAGCAGTGGAAGAAGACCTTATTCTGGCAGACTTGATCAAATATACATATGATATCAGTGTATGAAAAGGAGCTCATAAAAATCATCAAAGAAGTGTATGACACAGATACTGTTCCAGAGGATTTCAAAGCTATAAATTTTATACCAATTCCGAAGAAGAATAACTCGCAAACGTGCTCTAAATACAGAACCATTGCATTAATGAGCCATGCACTCAAGTTTTTGCTATCGATCACCAATGCCATAATTGAGAGGAAGTTAGATGAAGATCCAAGTGAAACTCAATATGGTTTTGTATCAAAGAAAGGAACCAGAGACGCGATTGCCCTGTTAAAAATGATCATTCAGAGAACCTTAAATGTATACAAAGAAATCATTGCGTGTTTCATAGATTATGAAAAAGCATTTGACTGTGTCAACCATGAGGAAATAATGAGGATTCTGAAGAAGTGCAACGTTGATAACGAAAGACCTGCAGATAATTCCAAATCTGTAATGGAATCCAAGCGCCAATATAAAGATTGGAAAGGGATACACGAAGAATAAATACAGCATAAACAAGAGAGTTAGGCAAGAATATTCACTCTCTCCCAGGCTGTTCAACGTATATGCCGATGAAATCATGAGAGCAGTGCGAATAGAAAAGATTGAATTGAAGATCAATGGTGTAAAAATAAATGAGATAAGTTATGTGGATAACAAGGTGGTAATTGCCAAAGCATAAGCGCAAATGCAGAGGATGATCGACCAAATACACAGCGCTAACCTGAAATATGGAATAAAAATCAATGCAGACAAGACTAAAGTCATGAAATTCATAAAAGACAACAACAAAGAAGTAAAAATCAAGAGCAAGAGATTGAAAATTTAAACGAATTCAGGTACCTAGGAGTGCTGTTAAACAATGATGGAAGAGATTTCTAGGAAATAAAGACACAAATTCGTAAGGCTAAAAATGCGGTTAATTACCTCAGCCAGTCTCCTGAAAAAGATAATGCAATGCTATGTTTGGTTCAATATGAAGTATTCTTGTGAAACATGGATCATGAGTTTGGAGCGTGAAAAGAAAACATCTGCCTTCGAAAAACGGTGTCACTGCCAAATATGCAGGGTATCATGGAAGGTGTTTTTAAAGAAACCTGGTTCATTACAGGTTTTGTAGGATGCTGTTTCATGACAGTTTGTAGCTCATTATGGGTTTTAAGGAAAACAGTTCATCTTTGGTTTTGTAGGAAAGTGGTTCACTGCTGGTTTTGTAAAAAATCAGTTCATTAAAAGTTTTATTTTTAGATTGGTTTAGCTTAAGATGAATCTGTTTGCTGCATGGTTTTTAAAAGTAATTCATAGAAGATTCATCCTTGGTTTTACAGGAAACTGGTTCACTGCTGGTTTGATGGTCAAAATTTTAAATCCCCCCCCCATCCTCACCATCAGTTTCTCAGCAGCTCACACTTTACCTTATCATTTTTACAATGTATTTACAGTACATAAATCAAATTTTGGGCAATGTCACGTTTTGGTGTAGGCATGCGTTCGGTTGTCACGCTTCAATGTGGTAACGTTCAATGATCAAGTTATACTTTTAGAGTCACCTTTTTGCATCTTTATGTCTGCAATGTCATGTTTCTGCAGGAACAATTAATCTTTCTACTTAATTACTACTCTACTTAAATTGATTAATAATTTGGCTCTAATTCAATTTCTATTATAACAGTAGATAATTTATTAAGAAATTATGCTCAAAATAAACTTTTTAACACAGTGATCAAAGTACATTAAAAAAAAAATAACCTCTTGAGCACACATTCGTTATTATAAGTACTTCCTCATCTCCCTCATTTAGAGATGGGATGATTCTATGATATTTGAAGATCTGATTCTTGTATTGCGAGTTCACAGAAGAAGCGAATTCGATTCTTTGAAGAATCCGACTTTCTTGCGATTCTTTGCTTCTCAAGTTTAGACAGTTCTTCATTTTTGTTTGATGAGAAATTCTATCATTTTCCCCCTATCACTTCATTACTTTTGAAATATTCTGACAATAGGAACAAAGGTTTAGTAATCAATTTCCACCTATGTAATTTTTTTTTGTTTTCTAGTTTCATATTTCATATTCCATTAAAAAAAAAGTTAATCAATTGGAAAAGGATCACAAAAAAATAATCATTCATTCACAATTCTCCTGAAAATGAGAATCAGATTCTTTTCTTTTCGTTATTTATCAAAAAATTGAAACCGGATTCATTTCATGTTTCGAATGTAATTCTGCAATTTCTTTGCGATTCTTTTGTGCGATTCGCATTGTTTCATCTCTTCCCCGAACCTATAAGAAATCGACAATATAAGCTTTCTTTTTTCGCTAAGAAATCTAGTTAAAACGTTTTCAAGAGTGAATTTTTAATACAAAATGTTGAAAATATGATTCGAAATGGAGTTTTGCATCTCAAAAATATGAAAGAAATCTAAATGAAAACCTTTATAAACGTTAATTCTCAGATTTCAACATTTAAAAAGAGGAAAAGAAACCACTCAGAATTATATAATAGAAGAAAGTGAATAAGTAAAACGTTCTTTTCGAAAAACTAATAGTTTCTTCACTTTTGTACATTTGCAAATTTCCAAAACAGTAAAATTAGACCCACTACAGAACTCGAGCCATGTAATGTGATTTTTAATACTTTTGTTCTTAACAATTGCGCACACAGCAGAAAGTTACCGTTTTTTACACGCTAGATGTCATTTCTTACACAACAATATTGCGAGCATAAAGTTATGAAAATATTTTCGCATATCACATTCTAAAATCTTTCAGCAATGATATCAATGCTCAAAATATTATTCAGCTCTTATTGATAAATGTTGAAATATTGTTTGCTGCACAAAAATTACAAACATTTGGTGATTGCTACCTCTAAAAATTTTACCCCACCCTGAAAATATTTTGGTTTTACAATAAACCCAGCTAACGTATGTTTTTAAGATAAATTGGTGGACACCTGTACATTAATCATGAAGTAACAGAAGTATTCATTTCGGCTTATCAGATTGCCAGTTAGTCGTAAAGTTTTCAAAATTTGACATTTTTGAGCAACACAGGTGCATATAAGTACTCGAGAAATTCGCCACAGAATCAGTAAAAAATAAGGTGAATAGTTTGTTCGTTGTATTTAATACCTACAAAATCTTTGTAATTTAAAAAGTAAAAATGGCATTCGCTAATAAGACTAAGGTTGCTATTGTGGCCATTTTCGTTGCTTGTCAAATAAGCATGCTTTTCATACAAGCTGAAGCCAGTTACGGCTACCAGTAAGCAAAAATTTCCAATTAGTATTTCCTAGTATCGTATCATTTTATTTACTTAATGCTAATTAAGTGTTGAAATTTTTAAAATAATAACTTGAAAGTAAGCTTACTATTATAGGAAAAATTTTAGCATCTGCACATTGATTACGATGAATTCTTCAAAGATGTAAAGCTTGATCTGATCTTCATACAGCTATTCGTTATCAAGTTTCGACATATCCAGTAAACAAAACACTTTTCAACTGCGCGAATTCAATGAGGCATCATTTTTTTGGTATATAACTAGGAAACCACAAGCCTTGCAAAAAAATTAAATGAAAAGATGGTGTTTCAATTTTCATATAGGATGATTTTGTTCTATACAGGGTGTTGCGTCTCTATAGTACCACCTTCATACCACAAGTAGAGCAACACAAGTTGGACTCATATAACATAGGTTGCCTATCTAAAACATTCCAGGGACTGTGCTATAAGTATTTGAATTTTTTTTTTTTTTAAATTTGCAGCAATCTCCAAAAAATTCCAATTTAAAAACTAAAAATAGTTGTGATATCTAGTTTACACTAAAATGTAGTGGATACAATGTTGTGTTCTTATTAAGAAAAATTAGGGGCATAGGTGGTGTGGTTTGTGAAATATGATAAATTAAATGCAAAAAAAGTTTGGAAATTTTTTAAATTTCTGTTCATAATTTTTAAAAAAACTCTTATAAGTGCCTAATTTGATTTTTTTAAGTACAGGGGTAAACCCCCTACCCCCACCATTTGATATAAATAGATTTTCTTCATCTTATTTAGATATTTTGGAAAACATCGTTTCATTAAATTTTTTCCCCTTTTCCAAAAAAAAAAATTCAATCAAAATTGAAATTTCAACAAAAAGGTCCTTTTAATTAAATATTCAATTAATTTGGAGAAAAAATATCAAAATCGAGTAAATATTTTAATAAAAGAACGTTTTCTGCGAAATTTTATTCTTCGTGGATTTTTCTTATGAAAAAAAAAAGAAAAAATTTCAACAAAACAATTTTATTTGGAATATGCAACCAAGTTAAGGAATATTTAATTATTTTAAGTAGAGGAGAGTACCCTGTTACTTCAATAAAAATTTTTTAGTTTGGTTATTAAAAGAGCTTTTAAAACAGTTATGAACAAAATTTAAAAAATTTTTAAAATGTTAAAAAATTTGGTTACATTTAATTCGTTATATTTCACAAACCATTTCATCTATACCGCTAATTTTTTTCCTGGAAACAACATTGTATCCGCTATATTTTAGTGTAAACTAGACACCACTACCATTTTTAGTTTTTTAAATGAGAATTACTTGAAAATTGCAGCAAATTATTTGAAAATAAAAAATTCAAATGCCCATAGCATAGTCCCGGATATGTTTGGCTAAGCAACTCATGTTACATGAGTTGAACTTCTGTTGCTTTACTTGTAGTATAAAGGAGGTGGGTAGGGGAAAGTCAAATTTTGATGAACTTATTAATTACAAAGGCCTCCGTTTTAGAAGTTCATCCAACTTTCATTTTTGTAAAAATGGCTTAAAATATTCCTGAGGATGCCTACTTCCGAAAAAATTTAAAGCTGGACTAATCTTCAAAATTAAGGAAATTTTGATAACCCCAGAAAATACTATGAGACTTACCAAAAAAATGTTACGGGTACACAACAAGAAATATTCCCTATAAAATTCAGAACACATTCTCTTTCATAAATTTTTTTACAAGTTTCATGATTTTCAAATAACATATCAAAAAAATAATTCCTCTTGCAAATAGTATTCTATTACAAAGAGGAAGTTCTCAATTAGTGGAATCAAATCATTTCATAGGGAAAAAATATTTCACCCACATACTTTGATCTTTAATTGCCACAAAGACGAGGAAACAAAGCATCAGGTTCTCACCTATTGTATTTTTTGGTGTAACCAATCGGATTTATTAGTTTTTAGTACCGAATTCGAACGATAAAGTGCTCCCGATGGATACTCGTTGAAGCGCTATTCTTGTAGATAGAGTTACAGGTTTTTATCATCAAGAGAAATACATTCAGATACACTACAACAAATATATTATTTACTTTTCCCACCAGGTAGTCAAGTAAAAATAGACTTGATTATAAGAATAATGTAAAACATGTTGAGATGAATGAATCAATGGAACCATTCATCTATGATACTTTTAAAACATCTTACTAACACTGAAAATTTTTCAGAAAACCTTGCTCGTGTCAACCATCCAACCAGTGTGCGGATTACAACGACCAAAGGTAAGAAATACATTTTCATGTTATTAAATTAAGAACTGTATGATTGTCAGAAATAAATTACACATCGTCGTTGCTATATTCTAGTTAGTTGTAGTTTAGTGTAACACCAACCTTTTTAGATTACGTTGTTTAGTCAGTATAATAACGCCTAATCAAATTGATAGATGATGCAATATTAATGTTGATTATTATTAAAAAAAAAAGTGAGTTATTAAACACGTAGTTCTTTTAATTCATAGCACTCGGCTCATGCTCATGATCTAAAGAGATACGAAATCAGCACGTGTTTCTAAATAACACAAAATTTGGTTATAAAGAGAATTTATGCTTCTATAGCAAATGCTTTACAGAAGGGTGTTTTACAACATAAAACCAATAAAAATTAATTTGAAACATTCTTTCAGCACTGGGATTAATGCTGTTGCTTTGGGTGCAAATGCTAATGCACTAAACTCCGGATGTTCGGAGTACGTATCACATAATTCAACATTGGTTTCACTTTTTTTCTTACTCATTTCCGATCCACTTGACAGAAATCTGAAGGATCAAATTTCCAAATAATAGAGAATTAATTTACTGAAATTTTTTCTTCAGGGCTCAATCTACAAAAGGATCACATAGTCAAGCATGTGGATCAAATGGACATGGATCTGGATCTGGATCTTATCCATGTGGATGTGGATGCAGAGGTTAATGCGCACATAAAAAATCAACAATGGTCCATGTTAGAAAATATGAATAATATAAAAAAGTCGAATAATTATAAGTATACATTTCCATACAATCGATGCGTTATGATGTTCAAAATTTTTCAAGTTGCTACCAAGTGTACAAGTAAACTTCCAATCATCAATTGATAATTTTGCCCAAATCTGATTACCATTTAGCACAATAAAATTATTTAGCATGTAAATTGATTTTTCCATTTCTAATTATGGGTAAGACAATATCAAGATTTCATCAGTCAGTCGTCATTGATTAAAAGTAAAAAGGAATTTACTCAAATTGTAATGAAGAGCAAGGGGGTAAAAATCTATACCTAATTGTACCTTAATATTTACATAAGTTTATGAAAGGTAAAGGATTTACTGAAAACTTCAAAACTCAAACGACCTCCATCTAATTTGGTCACCTTCCATAACTGTGGAATCGAAAAGTAAACCTGAAAAATACTATTTTGTGATGCAGATTAGTAAGAAACTTAACCTTTTGTCTGCAAAATGTAATCGCCGAAGTACAGCAAAGCTGTTTCATAAGGTACAATTCAAAAAATACTAAACACCGAAAGAATGTAAGTTCTGATAGTTTTAACGTTGTTGGTATTAAAAATTTAACTCTTATATTCACTGTATCTGAACAAATAATTTTCGTCACACCCCAACATTTCAACTGGAAATCATAAAATCAACCAGGGTCAAAGTCTACTGTTGATGAATAAATAAATGACGGGTCAATTGTGGAATGCGCTATTAAACATTTTTCATTTTCCTCAATATTTGAACTTAAACCATACAATCAACCACAATCAAAGTCAACTAATTTTCCCCAACATTTCGACTTGAAATTATTAAAAAAATCCAGATTCAAGGTCAACTGTTTATGGGTCAATTTTAAACTTCTTCAACTTTTCTCAAAATTTTAATTTATAAGCATAAAATAAATCCAGGGTCAAGGTCAACTGTTGATGGGTCCATTCTAAACATATTCAACGCTCCCCAACATTTCAATTTGAAATCATGAAATTAACTGGGGTCAAGGTCAACTATAGACAGGTCAAAGTCAAACATTATTGATTTTGACATAGATATGTATTAGGGTTGGAGGTCATTCTGTAAAACGTGACGCGTTTTTGGTGTAACGTTTTTATGCAACAATTTTGATTTTTGGATTTCATGTTAAAAAGTGAAAGTCAGATGTTTTCTTCAATACTTCAACTTGAAATCATAAAATCAACTGTGGTCAAGGTCAACTAATTTTTCTCGACATTTCTACTAGGAATCTTAAAATCCATTCAAGGTCAAGGTCAACTATTGGCGGGTCTATATTAACATTAGAAGATGTTTATTGGCGTGTAGTGCGGCAATTAATTACAGTGTAACAATGGGATAACTGCACAACCAGTTTGTAGATTTTCTTTGGTGCATTTTCGGCAACCTGATTTTAAGTTGAGATGTTGAGGAAAATTAGATGTCATTAGTGGACCATCAACAGTGTGACGTCATCATTATACTGACATCAGTAGACAGACTTTTCTGGCCTGAAAAGACCTCAGTGGACTTATTTTATGGAGGACTGATTTTATGATTTCAAGTTGCAATGTTGAAGAAAATTAAAGATGTTTGAAGTTGACTCGTTGAAATAGTGGACCTTGATCTTAAATCGATTTTATGATTTTTAGTTGAAATTCAGGTTTGATTTTAAGATCTCAAGTTGAAATGAGTTGACCTTGACCCCGGTTGATTTTATGATTTTAAGTTGAAATGCAGAAGAAAATTAAGGATATTTAAAGTTGACCCACAAACAGTTGACCTTGACTCTGGATTAACTTCATAGTTGTCCTGTCAACAGTTGAGCCTGACCCTGAATTCATTTTAAGATTTCGAATCGAACGTCGAGAAAAATTGGTTGACCTTTACTCGGATTGATTTTATGATTTTAAGTAGAAACGTTGAGGAAAATTACGCAGTAACAAATATTAAATAAAAAAAAATAGGGGAAAAAATTGTATACATTGCATTTAAAATATAAAAAACTTACATTCTGTCGATGTTTACTCTCTGCGTATTTTCTTTAATTTTCCTTAACATTCCAACTTAAAATCATAAAATCAATCCAGAGTCAAGGTCCACTGTCGACGGTTCAACTGCAAATATCTCTAATTTAACAATAAATTTTCGTCAAATCTCAAATTTTTACTTTCGAAAAGTAAAATAACAAGGATATCGATCAAAATTCAACTTCTCCGCTCAAAGACTGGGTAATGAGCAAAATCAACCGTTTCTTCATTTTTGTACATTTGCATAGCTCCAAAATGGCAAAATTTGGCACACCAATATTCGACCCCATGAATCTGCTTTTAAATGCTGTCGTTTCCAACGTTTACCTGCACGGAAGAAAATCACCAACTTTTCCACACACAAATGTCACTTCTTGCACAAGATTATTGCGAACATTAAGTTCGCAAAATATTTTCACATATTATTACGCGCAACTTTTTTGCAGTGACGTCAATGCTCAAACCCAATAAACGTTGAAATATTGTATCCTGCATGGTATTGTGAAAATTTGATAATGAAGAACTGTCCATTCCCACATTTACCTTCTCCACCTTGAAAATGTTTTGGTTTTGCAATAAACCCTTCAAACATGTAGTTTTTAGGGGATAAATTATAAGGCACCTGGGCATTAATCATGACGTAAAAAAAGTATTGATTTAGGCTTATCAGATTGCCAGTTACTCGTAAAGCATTCAGAATTTGACATTTTTGAATACCACAGGAGCATATAAGTACTCGACAAAATCGGTACAGAATCAGTAAAAAATAAGTCAACTAGTTTGATCGTTGTATTTAATACCGTTGTAACTGAAAAAGTAAAAATGGCATTCGCTAATAAGACTAAAATTGCTATTGTGGCCATCTTCGTTGCTTGTCAAATAAGCACCCTTTTCATACAAACTGAGGCCAGCTGTGGTTATCGACCGTAAGCAAAAATTTTTAATTAATACTTTTAATATCGTTTGTAATTAGAATAAAACATTGTATTAAAAAAGTTACGTTATTACCTAACATAATTTCTCAAATATTTAACGCATTTACCTGGCCTTAATTAAGTACTAAATCGATTTGAGTAACAAATTGAAATTAAGCTTACTATGATAAGAAAATTTTCAACATTTTGTACATTGGTTACGATAAGTTTTTCAAGAATTTTAAGCTTGATCTGAGCTTTCTGCAACAATGTTTTTTTCATATTCAAATAAGAAACTAATTATGAAACTCACGATAAAATTTATAGGAAAGGAAGGGATCTAAATTTCCTTTATTTTATACTTCTTTCCTCTAGTGAGTCCCATAAGTTTCGTGTTTTATAAAGTGATGTTAAATTTTAGGTTACTTATTAATCAAAACGACGATCAAATTGAAAGTTTAGAAATTAGAATATTTCTGAGCCTACACTCGATGGGTCCAGCAGAAACTTGGAAGGTTGCTTCTCAATGGAGAAAAAAAATATTGAATATTGGAAAACGCAAAAAATTATGTAATAAATTCCAAAAGTTACATTTATCCCCTACATTTTGAAGCAACTTTCAGGGGTTCTCTTCAAGCCAGACAGTGAGGGATGTACTGCTACTCCTTTTAAAGATTTTTAGTGCCGAGCTTGTAATGACTTTTTCAGAAGTTATTTACAAAAAATTGAAAAAATTGGAAATTTTCAATTAGAATGATGAACGTAGGACACAGCAGGGGCTCCCACGGGAGCTTTGCTTCTCGGCTATAGTTTTCTTGGATACAAAACAAATCTTGGTCCTTACCATTTAATCCACGTGATGGCAAAATTTTTCGAATCTTCGGTGTCTAGGTGATTCCGAATTAAAAATATTGTGTAGAAGTTCATTTTAGACTATTTGCAATACACCACAGAAAGTGGAAAATTGCAATCGGGATGAAAGTTGAAAAAAAGCGCTCGCTGCTCAGTGAGAAGGCGGATTCAGTGACTGAGCAGAGTCCCTATGGTGGGAGGCAATGGAGCCAATCAGCAACACCTGAACAACTTAAATTTAACTCTTCCGCCAAAGCGAAATTCCTCGGATTAACATTTGATCAGAAACTCAAACGAACCACACACTTCCTCACTATCAAATAGAACCTCATGAATACTCTGAATATTTTGAAAATAATTAAAAACCCAAAATTCAACCCACCCAGAACCCTCTTACTTCAGCTGTACAGATCCCTGTTTAGGGGCAAACTTGAATACACAGGTCCAGAATTTCTAAATGCAACACAGAGAAATCTATCAATCACGAAAACTGTCCAAAATGCTGCTTTACGTCCATGCATTGGAGCTCTCCCCTCCCCGCTTATTGACAGTATTTACTATGAAGCGAGTGAATTACCCTCAGCATTTAGATTATCCTTACTTTTAAACAGATTCCTTGTATCGGCAACTTTCAATTCTACAAATCCCGTTAGTCAAATTGTCAAAAACCACCAGAAAAAGATACCTCCTTAAAACAGAACATCCCATATCTCTTCTCCAAAATAACCTGAAAAATTTCAACATGGACTTATCTAAGCTTTCCTACGAATACATTAAATATTCTCCTTG